>CM059203.1:39048906-39075381 GCA_030323885.1 Branchipolynoe longqiensis
GGGGAGGGTGCGGTGGGGAGAGGATGGGGTAGGGGAGGGAGGGGTGGGGGGGGGAGGGGGGCGGTGGGGAGTTGGGGGGGGGGGGGACACACAGGTGAACTGAACGTTTCTTTGTGGTTGAACCATCTTGGAACTGGAGACAAATCCAACGCAAATGGAAATATCTAGAAGCTGCCAGAAATGTCTGCTAGCAAACCAGCTGTCCTCGGTTTGTTGTTTACCTTCTTTGTCTCTTTAGAGTGATCTGTACATCGAGCTTTTTCTATTATATTCATAGTAAGTACATATTCTTTTCTTAAAGGTGCATAGTCTGATGAAAGCTTTTAATTTTCTGTCGCGTGCGGAAGGTCGGGAGTTCGGTTCTCGGTCGAGTCAAACCAATTACTTGAAAATTTGTACTTGTAACTTCTTAGCCTGGTGCTCGGCATTAATAGGATAGGGCAAGGACTGGTTAGCTCAGTGTCAGGATAATGTGACTGCGTGGGGTATTGGGTCATGGTGCCGGTGGCCTGATTTCCCAGTGGGGCAGCACTATAAAATCCCCATAAGTGCGCACTGTCACAAGTAGGTACACGTCCTGGTATGACCTTAGATGTTGCTAGGACATAAAACAACGACAACATAATTTTCTAAACTAAGGACTTGGCTCTTTTTTCTTGAAGATTTATATTGCCTATAATGGATAAGTCTGAATAGACTTGTTTTCACCATTAGAGAGTTTGTCGATAGAAAGCCCGAGCCTACACTTTTACCGACCCAAGGGAATTTTAACCTCCCAGACCACATAGACATGGTGTGAGAGCAACTGGCCTTTGATGATGCTGTAAATCCAAGTGGAAATTCAAGTTGGGGGGAGGGCATGGGGAATCGAACCGCCGACCCTCAGATTAGGAGTCTGACCCTGAAAACAGTCAGACACCCTAACCACTCCCCCACAGAGAACACATATATGAGACTGCCTCAAAAGGTGATAAGCAATATGGGACAAAACTTTGTCCATAGTAACGATCAACACACTATCTACTCATGCATTTGCTCATGATAAACTGATTTGTTTTTTACATGGTGTTTCATAATCCCAATAGAATACATATTGATTTGAAGCAAATGTCCTTGTGATTTCAGTGTAACCATTTCTGTGCTGTTTTGTGTCAATCGTTACTATGGACAAAAAAATGAAGACTTAGCACCTTTTGAGACAGGCTCATATATATATATTTAACTAACAGTATCGAAGTTAGATTTATTAAACATTTGTTGATACATAGATATAAATGTTAAATCAATTTAATGGAAGCTGTTATTGTTGTAGCCTATGGTGTAAGAGTTTTGGTAAGCATGCCAATGTTAATTTAGCATGCTTACAGTATCTCATCATAGTCATTAGTTAAAAATGTAGCTTAAATTTAATTATTTGTTATTGTCATCATTCGTTCATTCACATCATGAATCCAGCTAGATAAGCATCGCTTTTCTGGGATCGTTTCTGTCTGTAAGGAATCTGTATGTATCTATTGTATCACCTCAGTTTATTGTAAATATACCTTGCAGAGAGTTAAAATAAAAGAATTGAAAATTGAATTACACTTAAAACCCCCCCAATAGCCGATGTCTACTCTTTGTGTTCGGGGCTCGTTAAACAAACAAATAAAGGTTACACTTAGAATATCTCACAAGTCACCGATTTTAAATCAAAGTTTCTTCACACTTATGCAAGGTATATTAATAATATACCTTGCATTAGTGTGAATATTATTGTAATGAGGAACATGATATATTTATCTGAAAGGAAGTTAGAAACTCAAAACCATTGGACTGTACAACATTAATGTCATCGACAATCAGATTTTTGTATAATCATTTGGGTTATTGTTTAATAATCTGATAATTTCATGGGGGTGATGAAAATGGGAAATATTGCGCCTAGAGTGGGACTCGAACCCACATCTCTTTGCATTCAGGGCCAGTGTGATCACCATTACACCGCCTAGTTTGTTTGTTGTTTGTGGTTTTGTGGGGTGGGTGTTTTTGGTTGTTTGTTGTTTGGTTTGTGGGGTGTGGTGTTTTAGGCTCCCTGATATCACCACACTACCCATGCCTACCTGTCTATGCGGCTCCTTGCCTGAAAGGTCAGTGCAGACCACTACAATAGTATCCCATCCAAGCTTGATTAATTATTACTCGTAAAAAGTGCACTTGTGAATTTCTGTTTTGCGCATAGGCTTACTATATGTTAGATGCGAATAACCTTTATGGGATGGACAGGTAATTACGTACACCCTGCAGGTGTTGTCACTGTTCTCGGAACCCATTACACAATGCTGGACAATTAGCTAATTACACACAATGCCTCATTATTGATGCACTTCTTAGCACTCTTTTCTCTCATATATATATATTTATATATATATATATATCTATATATATATGTGGGTCACACTCCTGAAAACTGGTCAGCATGGGATGGGATTTTAAAACATAAAAAAAAACTTTCTACTTATTGTTTTGCTTATACTTTTCATATTCATGTTCAGATTTGATGTAAGAAATAAGGGAAATAAAATAAACCACGTGCAACTTTGGTCTTTTAAGTTAAGAAGTATTTTTGTACCAAACACCCCCATTTCACAGTCAGCCATTTGTAACATGACATATGGGACATGGTTGGATCCTTATTAACATATTGTATTGCATGGATATATCAAACAAAACAGTTCCCAAATCAAAAGGAAGTATTTATTAGCATGCATGCATGCTTAAATTTAAAAATATTTTATTTGGTGTCTTCAGAAAAGACATTCCGGCTGCGCATGCTCTGAAAATGGCGTCGGCAGCAAAGCAAATGCGTATGGCCATTTTGTTTGCCTATACGCGTGGGGCAAAACTTCCATTTTTATTCAAAATTAATAGAAATACACATCAATTTGGCATAAACATGTATACACACATGCAATATAATGACAGCACTAGCCATACTTAAACATTTTGAGCTTAGAAACATACAATTCCACACAAAACAATCAGTCACTTTAAGTTTAAGGCTGATATCCACATCACTATTGTTAATTCTTGTTCTAAATATTAAAATTCCAAATATGACAACAGACACTTGTTTCAGAGAAATATATAACCAATATATGATTAACCCTTCTAATTTTCTAGTTCTACATATGTCATTAATCATAGGATATAAATAGAAACATGAATAAAATAAATAAAACTGACTCTGGCTATGGCTCTAACACTAGTCTGAGTGCCCAGATTTGTCTAAATCTAAATGCACATGGCATAAGATGTGCTGATTACATTGATGTAAATGCAATGCTGGATAAAAGATTAATATCTTAATTTATTATATATATATTTTTTAGTTGGTATTCTATGTTCCAAACAAGAGCTGAGATGAGCTGAAACTAGCACATTTGTGGTGTTCTCTGTGGCGGAGTGGTTAGAGTGTCTGACTTTTTTCTAGGTCAGACTCCTAATCTGAAGGTCGGTAGTTCGATTCCCTGTGCCCCCACCTCTGCCAATTTGGATTACTCAGCGCTAGGATAATGTGACTGGGAGAGATACCATGCCATAGCGGTATCTCAGTAGGGCAGTACTATAAAGCCACCATGAGCACTATAAAGCCATCCATCACCTCTGGCAATTTCGATTTCCACTGCTGTGCATAACTTACAGTGTCATCAAAGGCCGGTTGCTCTCATACCATGTCTATGTGGTGTGGGAGGTTAAAAATCCCTTGGGTCAGTAAAAGGGTAGACTCGGGCTTTCTATCGGCAAACTGTCTAATGGTGAAAACAAGTCTATTCAGACTTATCCATGATAGGCAGTATAAATCTTCAAGAAAAAAAATATATAAAAAGAATAGCTGCACCCAGTGTATTAGCTTCTCGCGGGTTTGTGTTTCTTCCACACATCCCACAATGCACCGCGCCGCTGGAATGGTGATGTAGTCTATTGATTGGTTGCAGCTCCATGAATAAATTACATAATTTAATTCATAAGTTAGCACTCACTGTAGTTGTGAAAATCGTAGTGTGTGCGGCGGACTTTAGACAGTCAGATCTGTGTCACGTCGTACGTCACATCGCACGTCACCTCGCACGGTGTCACGTGACTTGTGACATGACTGCGACATTGGATTATCCAACTAGTAAATCACGAACTCGCAATTTAACCATTTTGTTTATTTGTTCATCATATTTCCCCAACTTATCTTCGGACGCTTATTTTGATTTTATTTACTTATGTCATATACCGGACGCGGTAGCCGAGTCGGTAGAGCGCAGGCTTCCCGTACGGAAAGTCGGGAGTTCGAATCCCAGCAGTGTAAAAACAAATGACTTTTAAAATTGATACTTGTCGCTACCTAGCCTGTCGCTTGGCATTAATAGGATATGACAAGGACTGGTTGGCTCAGTGGCGGGATAATGTGACTGAGTGGGATATTTGGTCATGGTGCTGGCAGCCAGATCTCCCAGTGGGGCAGCACTATAAAGGTCGCTGAGAGCGCGCACTGTCACAAGTCGGTACCCATCCTGATATGACCTTAGATGTTGCCAGGACATAAAATTCAAACAAACAAACAAACTTATGTCATATGTTTTGGTAAACTGTTCTCATTCAACTTTAAATATAAATGTTTGAGCCATTTTTAGCTTACGTATTGGACAGTGCGGCTTTTAAAACTTAGTGTTCCTCCTACTGTAGCCTATTATGTGAATTCTCAGAAATTACCATCAAAATAGACTACAATGAGGCCTGTGAAAAACCTTGTTACCATTATTTCCAACAACTCTTTTTGTTTTAATTTTCCTGAAAAGTGTTAATCAGCAACTTTTCAAAAGTTAGTTTGTCTAAAGTTGCCTCGTCTGATGGTTTTCAGTTTTTGTTATTTTCTGAGATAAATATATGAAATTGATTGCTATATAGTAGTCTGCACTGACCTATGAGGCAAGTAACCACATAGACAGGTAGGCGTGGGTAGTGTGGTGATATCAGGGAGCTTAGGTGGTGTAATGGTTAGCACACTGGCCTGGAATGCAATGAGATGTGGGTTCGAGTCCTGCTCTAGGCGCAATATTTCCCATTTTCATCACCCCCATGACACTGGTTGCCGTGACCATGATCCTGTACAAGCTACGCACTGTATGGTTGTTGAACCTACCCTGTGTATGTATGTAAGTGTGTTGCCTGTATGTATGTACTTGTAAGTATTAAAAGACTTACAATTCCAGGGGGACGAGTGTAGTAGTCTGCACTGACCTCTCAGGCAAGTAACCACATAGACAGGTAGGCGTGGGTAGTGTGGTGATATCAAGGAGGTTAGGTGGTGTAATCGTTAGCACACTGGCCTGGAATGCAAAGAGATGTGGGTTTGAGTCCCGCTCTAGGCGCAATATTTCCCATTTTCATCACCCCCCATGGCAGTTATAATCTACCTTACTTTAGTTTGAAGTAACTTTTGTTTGAAATGATTAACCTTTGAGATATTTGAAGTGAAAACGTGCCAAATTATTCTCTATATGCTGTCCCAATTTACTAGTTGATACACCAATATCTAAGTTGGATATAATGAATCAAATATAAATAAGTATTTTTATTTTGAAATTTTTTTTTTTTATCAGACCATGCAACTTTACTTAGAATAGAAGTTAAACTTTTAAAACCTTGTTAATAAAATATGTTCAAGTACAACTAAGATATATATTCATTTTCAAGTCAGACGCATAGTGTTCGAAGCAAATAACTTTGGTACCATTTCCTCATTTTGTTAGCAATATTGTATTTAATCATGTTTTAAGGCGATGAAATTAATAAATTCACTTAAATTCCTTTAAATTAAATAAAGAGCAGAGTGACAGGAACTGTTAATATGACATATTCACAATCCATGTTCCGCCCCGTCTAAAGAGCTATTTACTACTTATGGATGCAACCAGATGGGATGGCCAAATGAGTTAGAGCGTCCGTCTCCCATGTTGGTAGACCATGGGATCGTGGGTTCGAACCCTGGTCGAGTCAAACCAATGACTTAAAGATTGATACTTGTCGCTTTCCAGCCTGGCGCCCGGCATTATTAGGATAGGGCAAGGACTGGTTGGCTCAGTGTCAGGATAATGTGACTGAGTGGGATATCAGGTCATGGTGCTGGCGGCCTGGTCTCGCAGTGGGGTAGCACTATAAAGTCACCATGAGTGTGCACTGTCACAAGTCGGTACCCGTCCTGATATGACCTTAGCTGTTGCTAGGACATAAAAGAGCAACAAACAAAACATATGAATACAAATTCGCGTTCTCAATCGTTTTCATCAACTGACATGTCCTACATTAAACCATTTTGTTGTTGTTGGTACATTAGTTGTTTAAGCAGGGGAAATTTCAATCGTGGACGATTGGTCTTCCACATTCCACTGCTCCTTGCCCTATTGTAATAATGCCGAGCGCCTGGCTAGTAAGTGACAAGTATCAATTTTAAAGTCATTGGTTTGACTCGACCAGCATTCGAACCAACAATCCCATGATCTACCAACATGGGAGACGGATGCTCTAACTCATTCGGCCATCCCGACATCAAGTCAAAATGACTGCAAAGCAAGGTGACATGAGGGGGAGAGGGGGGAAGGGGGAGGGGGGTTGATGGGACAAATAAGAACCACACAATATTTTCAGCTGGACAACTAGGAGCAGCAATAAGAGATAGCTAAATATAGTTGACATAAAATGCCAACCAATCACTTGAGGCCCTGACCCACTTCCGGTCTAGTGCCCCAAATAAGCTAAAACGTTACCACTTTCATTATAGTTACTGTCAGTCTTAATGTGGGGCCTTGTGTACTAATAATTCAACACCCATTTGCACCAATTTATTATTACCCTTGCACCCTACAACAGTAAACAAAGTAAAGCTTGTTTTTATTTAATGGTGGGTTCGAACCCTGGTCGAGTCAAACCAATGACTTAAACATTGATACTTGTCGCTTCCTAGCCTGGCGCTCGGCATTATTAGGATAGGACAAGGACTGGTTGGCTCAGTGTCAGGTTAATGTAACTGAGTGGGATATCAGGTCATGGTGCTGAAGGACTGGTCTCCCAGTGGGGCGGCACTATAAAGTCGCCATGAGTGCGCACTGTCATAAGTTGGCACCCGTCCTGATCTGACCTTAGATGTTGCTAGGATGTAAAACAACAACAAACAAATAACTGATTTAATGACGCTTCTAGAGCAAATTGATTTTCATATCATTGGCTATTGGAGGTAAAACATACGGTTATTCTGACATATTTTCGCTGTGAATATGGCCTATGTATAAAGCAACCACCAACCAATCAATCTTCTGAGGAAAACCGCTGTCGCCACATAGGTTACTCTTTCCGATAAGCAGCAAGGAATCTTTTATTTTCATAATATCAAGTATATGAACTTTCCCACAGACAGGACAGCACATACCACAGCCTTTGATGAACCAGTTGTGGACCACTGGTTGGAACGGAAAATAGCCCAAACTGCAAATGGCTCCACTGAACAGGATTGATCAGATGACCGACAGCTTCACAGGTGGACACTCTAGAGCTGTGATATGTGCTGTCCTGTCTGTGGGAAAGTGCATATAAAAGACCTCTAACTGCTTATCGGAAAGAGTAGCCTATGTGGCGCAGCAGGTTTCCTCCAAAGAAATATGTCGGAATGACAATATGTTTAATGTCCAATAGCCCATGATATGAAAATCAATGTGCTCTAGAGGCGTCGTAACACCCCCATCACACCGAACTAGTTCTCAAAACGTCCGACCCCATTCTAAAACGGGGTAGAACGTGGCCACCGTGAACATGCTCAAAGTTCTAGAGCACCCTTCCGTCCTTGCCCGTCCACGCAGTTCATAAAGAGTTACTAAAATGTTGCTACTACGTTCACTACGTTCGCACACAGTTTGAGCCCGTTTGGCAACATTTTCAAGAACGTAGTAAGAACTACTTCGGTGTGATGGCGGTATTAAATAAAACAAACTTTATATGGATTTGGTCGGCGGTTTGTTGGTTACCCCATAATACAGGTCCCATCGCTGTGTATGTGTTAGACTGATGGCGCCTTATCCTGCTCACCAAGCTGATAGCTTGCGATTATTGGACCCTCTCTCCATACGTAACCCTTCACGGAACATGCGCATGGAGAGTGTGCGCATTAAAGTGCTTGTTACGGGACAACGATAACCATAATGCCTCCATTTACTAGCAATTTAGCGACTAATTCTACACAAATAAATGAAGACCGACAATGATCCAGTCTGTGATAATGCGAAATATTATATCATCCACCCCGCCCCCCACACACACAAAATTATTTAAAAAATTTTTTTTTTTAAAGAAAAAGTTCTTGACTGGAGAGGGGGAGGGTGTGTCAGTAGAGCTTCACGTGACCACCAATAGATCGGCGAGGTTTGTAGTAACACGTGACCAGGGGTCATCTAGATACGCAGAAAGTGACAGTCGGTCTGTCAGCGTGTGTATAAAAGGTGTCAATACTGGACTGTAGCCGGCCTGAGTCTGTGTGTCAAGGCGGTGGGGAGATGGGTGGGGGGGGGGGGGAGGTTAAGTGTGTGTGTGGGGGGGGGGGGGACATGTGTGGGGGACATGTGGGGGGTGACTGTGGAATGGGGCCAGTGCTTGCCATTGTATAAATCCAATAATTGTTACTATACACTAAAACAATTTAATATTATAATTCTCTAAATTGACAGTAATTATACAGGGTTAAGCGTGGCATATGTATGACATATATGCTGCATCTAATAATATGTGCATAAAGAACACTATATATATATAAAAAAAACTAAATGGTGAGTCATGAAATATATGTTGTGCCATATATTTTATATATGTTGTATAGATATTGTATATAAATACACACATATATATACATATATGTGTGGTGCCATATATGATGTAGTATATATATATATATTATGTATATATGTATATAATATATATATATAGAGAGAGAGAGAGAGCGAGAGAGAGAGAGAGAGAGGGAGGGAGCCCTTAAAGTTGCCTAGTCCGAAGGTTTTAAGTTTCTGTCAATTTTTATGAGATAAATATGTTAAATTGATTGTTATAATCTACCTTACTTTAGTTTGCGGTGACTTTTATTTCAAATCGCTAAGTTTTGAGATTCTTGAAGTACAAACATGTCAAATCAGTTTTGGCAAGCACGCCGAAACTCTGACACCATCGACTTCAGCAGTAACTGCCTCAGTATTCCCTTCTATGTGACGACAACTGTTTAATAAGTGCATCAGTATCTAACTAAGTGACCAGACGGGATGGCCGAATGAGTAGAGCGTCCGTCTCCTGTTTTGGGAGATCGGGAGATCCGAACCCATGAGTTTGTGGGTTTGAATCCTCATCGAGTCAAACCGATGACATGAAAATTGATACTTGTCGCTTCCTAGCCTGGTGCTCGGCATTATTAGGATAGGGCAAGGACTCAGTGTCAGGATAATGTGACTGAGTGGGATATCATCAGGTCATGGTGCTGGCGGCCTGGTTTCCCAGTGGGGCAGCACTATAAAGTTGTCACGAGTGCACACAAGTCGGTACCCGTCCTGATATGACGTTAGTTGTTGCTAGGATGTAACACAACAACAAACAAACATCAAACTAAGTTAGATATGCAGAATATACAGAATCAAATCTAGATAATTCTTTTGGTTTTGAAAATTTGCTGTTTTTATCGGACTACTTTTTGGTGTTTTTTTTGGGAGTACATTAGTTGTTTAAGCAGGGGAAATTTCAATCGCGGACGATTGGTCTTCCTCATTCCACTGCTCCTTGCCCTGTCCTAATAATGCAGAGCGTCTGGCTATGAAGCGACAAGTATCAATTTTTAAGTCATTGGTTTGACTCGACCAGGATTCAAACCCACGATCCCATGATCTATCAACACGGGAGGCGGACGCTCTAACTCATTCGACCATCCCGTATGCAGCTTTAAATAACTCCTGTGTGGAGAAGGGAGGGGGTGAGGGGGGGGGGGTGAGAGGGGGGGGGTGAGGGGGGGGGGGTGAGGGGGGGGTGGAGGTGTGAGGATGGGTAGGCAATTGTGATAGTGACCTCCATTGTAAAACCTACAGTTGTTCCTAAACCTAGACCTATAATTCCCCGAATTGACCATGAATACACAGGTGGAGTCATGATATAGTATTCACACTGCGTATGCGCATGCTTAGTTATATTCATATTCATAACGCAACCGATTGCACTGTAGATTACAGCTGCTGGATGAATTATGCGAGACGTGGCGATAATAGAGGGACTTACTGCATGTCGACCCGGACTGTTCTGAGGGCTGAGTGAAGTACCGCAGTGAGCATTACCCATACTATATACAGATATATAGCACGCCTATATATATATATATATATATATATATATATATATATATACAGTAAATCCTCTCTAAATCGACCCGCCTTGGGACCGACCTTAAATGGTCCATTTCCGGAGGTGGTCGGTTTAGGGAGTTAGAATATTGTTGGGACCCAAATAAAGCGATCGATATAGTGGAGTGGTCGATCTGTGGAGGTTGTCGGTTAGGGAGGTTTTTCTGTATATATATATATATATATATATATACAGTAACCGATAATTTGGATTAACCGACTTCTGATAGTGTGCACTCATGGCAATTTGATAGTGCTGCCCCACTGGGAGACCCGGTCACTGGGACCATAACCCAATCCCCCCCCCCTTCCACAGTCAAATTATCCCAGTATTCAGCCAACCAGTCCTTGTGTTATATATATATATATATAGTGCGCCTCATACATATGTACAGTGTATATATATAGTAAGGATCATATACATATATAGAATGCCTCATATTATATATAGTACGCCTCATATACATATATAAAATGCCTCAGAATATATATAGTAAGCATTATATACATATATAGAATGCCTCATAATATATATAGTATGCCTCATATACATATATAAAATGCCTCATACTATATATAGTAAGCATCATATACATATATAGAATGCCTCATAATATATATAGTACGCCTCATATACATATAGATAATGCCTGATACTATATATAGTAAGCATCATATACATATATAGAATGCCTCATAATATATATAGTAATCATCATATACATATATAGAATGCTTCATAATATATATAGTATGCCTCATATACATATTTATACACAGTTTACCCCCCCCCCCCCCCACCCGTTAAACCAAACTTGAAGAGACCCTAGAAATTTGTTTGGATTAACCAATCATTGGTTTAACCGAGCTTTCGCTTCGACTTTGACTTGGCTTTGGCAAAAATGTGAGTGCATTATGAATTAGCAAGTGTGTACTGCACATGTAATATACAATGTATGTGGACACTTTCATTATTGTTTTTTTATGTATATACAGTATAACCCAGTTAAACCAAGGTCGGTTTAACCAAATGATTGGTTAATCCAAACTTTTTTCGGTGGCCCGGCAAAATACTATTATCATATAAAAAAGTTGGTGGGCTCTCAGATGACCTTATAACCACATGAAAGTTTGGTTTAGCTGTACCGGAAGTGGCCTGGGGTCCGACAATTTTGTTTGGATTAACCGATAATTTGGATTAACCGACTTCTGATAGTGTGCACTCATGGCAATTTGATAGTGCTGCCCCACTGGGAGACCCGGTCACTGGGACCATAACCCAATCCCCCCCCCCTTCCACAGTCAAATTATCCCAGTATTCAGCCAACCAGTCCTTGTGTTATCCTAATAATGCTGAGTGCCAGGATAGGTAGCGACAATTATCAATTTAGTAAGTCATTGGTTTGACCCGGTCTGGAATCGAACTCCTGACCTTCTGCATGAGAAGCACGCGCTCTACCGAATCGACCACTGCGTTCCGCATATGTATGCATATGTATTTGTATATATGTGATGTATAACGCATTATACGAGTATAAATGCTAAGGGAACATATACACTTTGCTACTTCCTCCATTGGCGCATTGGTAGAGTGCCCCCCCCCCCTCACCCCCACCCAGCTGTCGGGGAGTTGGATACTGGTTGCCCCCCTCGCGCCACACACACTGGAGGAATTCATGTACGTGTGTATACTATATATATATCTATATATATGTAGATCAATACATATTTATATTTGAATATATGTATATATATATATATATATATATATATATATATATATATATGGACATACAGTGCGCCTCATATATGTTTGTTCTTTGTTGTTTTACATCCTAGCAACATCTAAGGTCATATCAGGGCGGGTACCGACTTGTGACAGTGCGCACTCATGGCAACTTTATTGTACTGTCCCACTGGGAAACCAGGCCACTGGCACCATGACCTGGTATCCCACTCAGTCATATTATCCTGACACTGAGCCAACCATTCCTTGCCCTGTCCTAATAATGCTGAGCGCCTGGCTAGGAAACGACAAGTATACATTTTTAAGTCATTGGTTTGACTTGACCAGGGTTCGAACCCACGACCGCACGATCAACCAGCACGGGAGACGGACGCTCTAACTCATTCGGCCATCCCGTCTGCCTCATATATGCATACATATATATGCAAATATATATATTCATATATATATATATATATATATATACATATGATTGATATATATATATATATATGATATATGCGCTCCCTCCTCTGAGCGAGTGGAGGCTAGGCCCCGCACAGGAGGCGGAGCGGTGCATGATGGGGTCCCATCCCCAACCCGGACAGGGGGAGGGGGGAATGCAGGACACTACAGGCATTATTACACGCGATAAAGGGTTTATCACTATCCATTATATATATATGATATATATATATATATATAGTACAACCCCGCTAAACCAAGCTCGGTTAAACCAAATGATCGGTTAATCCAAACATTTTTCGGCAGCCCAGCAAAATACTACCATTTATCATATAAATAAGTTGGCTAAACCAAAGTCGGTTAATCCAAATTATCGGTTAATCCAAACAAAATTGTCGGGCCCCAGGCCACTTCCAGTAAGTTAATCGAAACTTTCATGAGGTTATAAGGTTATCTAAGACCCCACCAACTCTTTTATATGATAAATGGTAGTATTTTGCCGGGCCGCCGAAAATTCTTTTGGATTAACCAATCGTTTGGTTTAACCGAGCTTGCTTTAACGGGGTTATACTGTATATACAGAAAAATCAATAATCAAAGTGTCCACATGTATTGTATAGTACATTCATAATGCACCGACGTTTTTGCCAAACCCAAGTCAAAGTCGAAGCCAAAGCCTTGGTTAAACCAATGATTGGTTAATCCAAACAAATTTCTGGGGTCCCTTCAAGTTTGGTTTAATGAGGTTATACTGTATATATATATATATATATATATATATATATATATATATATATACATATATATAATGGATAGAGAGGGCAGTAGTGTGCCCATTAGCATTGTGAAGACACCGGACCAAGATTGGTCCGAGAGTGGTGGCTTGAAGTTAAAGTTAAACGGCCATGCGCAGTCTGTGTGATGTTCACCTGGGGGATGAGATGAGATGAGATGAGATGAGATTTGATGGGAGATGGGAGGCGAGTCCAGTCTGCTGGGTCATACATAACACCGGGCCACAACACAGGGCCACGTCAGAGCCGCTGTGTCATCACGTGACACTGTGTTGCGCATGCGCGCATGCGCGCATGGAGTGCGCAGGGCAGTGGGCGACCGGCTGAAGTGAAGTGACTTGAGCCTCCTGACACTGTGACAGTTGACACTGTGACAGTTGGTTGTCAAGTGCTCTCGGCGGGTCAATGAGAGATTGAAGTGGGACAGATTCAAGTTCACTCAAGCGGTGTCTTTTGACCTTGGCGCATTGGATTAGTCTGGATATGTACATATATTGTGCACTGCATGTACATAGGCCTATATATATATGACCTTAGATATACATATATATATATATATATATATATATATACATATATATCTTCTTCTTCTTGTCCATCGGTGGCGGCGATGACAGCAACTCATCATTTGTTGTGAACTCGTTGATGATGACTGATGAGTGCAATTTGTGCTCGGAATGTGCAGTCGCACGTTGGATATGCGTGTGTATCTGCGGTCAGAGAGAGTCTGGTAGATGAAGGAGGCAATCTTTTCTCTGTTGACGCTTTTGTTTAGCTTGAGGTATACGATCAGTTTCAAACTGAATACAAAGTCAAACCGGTAATGTCAACACTGCAACCTGGGAAATAGTGGCCAAGGACAGGAGTTCATGGCGTGCTTCTATTCGTATATATTTATATATGTATATTAATAGGTACACTGTCTGGCCAATAGTAGGCTATTTAAGCTGCCGTGGTGATAAGATAGCGTTTGGAATCCCAGCACACACATATTTGGAGGTCAAGGTCGCCGTACAGGATCACCAAGGTCAACCTTCTATGGTACACTATGGTTGGTTGTTGGAGTTGTACTTCCTGGCATGATAGGATGACATTTGGAATCCCAGCACACACATATTTGAAGGTCAAGGTCACCATACAGGATCACCAAGGTCAAGCTTCTATGGTACACTATCGATGCTGGTTGGTTGTTGGAGTTGTACGTCCTGGCATGATAGGGTGGCATTTGGAATCACAGCACACACATATTTGAAGGTCAAGGTCACCAGACAGGAATAAAAAGGTCAACCTCCTGTGATTCACTCTGGATCTGGATGGATAAGTATCGGAATCTCCTAACCGATGTCCATCCATGGTGACCCTTAAGGATATAGCACCGAGGCGATGAATCTAGCCAAGGTCATGTGAAGGTCATTTACAAGGTGACCCGATGTTGACCCGTCCATGGATATTGATGAAGCAGTGGGTGGCGACGCACAGGTACGTTTTTGTTGTTGTTTTTTTTGTAAATATTTTTATTCATCTCATAACATATTTTGTCAGCGCCGAGGCACTGGTCTTCCAGCCTTTGGAGCGATCACATTTGATTTGTACATAGTGGAAGTGGAATGTGTTGCATTGTGTGCAGCACAACCCATTCTGAACATAAGAAGAAAGTGAGGGAGCAGCCTATGCTGCATAGTGTACAGCATATGTACCCAACATAGTGCAAGGTATATGCATCAAGATAGAGTGTGCAGTAATGTACACTAGTGGTTAAATCATATGCTGTGTTTGTATCTCAGTTAGATTTGGTTTTATTAATGGTTAGTCTTTTAATAGTGCCATGTGGTGCATGTATAGTGGTTTATATTGCATGCAATGCTGGTTCAAGATGTAGTTATTCAGAGGTGGTAGTCGTTCATGAATGTTATTATGTCATTGAGTTATAATAGTTGTTTGTCAAAATGTAGAAGGGTTTGAAAGGAAATTGTTGATTTGTAGTGCCATGAAATAATGCTGAGTCATTTGACGTCGGTGTTGGGAAGTTTGAGCTGATAGTAGTAATACATTGAACACATACATGCACATGCTTAGGTCTACGCCCATAGGTATGAGCATTAAAGGTGCAGACGGGATGGCCAAATGACTTAGAGCATCTCCGGTGTTGGTAGACGGTGGGGTCATGGGGTCGAACCCTGGTCGAGTCAAACCAATGACTTAAAAATGTATGCTTGGTGCTTCCTAGCCTGGTGCTCGGCATTCTTAGGATAGGGCAAGGAGAAGTGGAATGAGGAAGACCAATCGTCCGCGATTGAAATTTCCCCTGCTTAAACAACTGATCTACCCACAAAAAAAAGACAAAAAACAGTCTGGTAAAGCATCAAAATGTCAAAACCAAAATAATTACATAGATTTGACTCTACATATCTAACTTAGATATCGATGCACTCATTAAACATTTGTTGCCACATAGACGGGAATACTGCGACAATTGAATAGAACCTGTCATTGCTGAAATCTATGGTGTCACTGTCAGAGTTTTGGCATGCTTTCCAAAACTAAAGTTACATGTTTGAATTTCAAATATCTCAAAACGTAGCTGGTTGCAAGGCTAATGAAGAATGAATAACTAGGGTGGGTGTTGGTTGTTGGAGTTCTGGCAACATCTAAGGTCATATCAGGACCGATACCGACTTGTGACAGTGTGCACTCATGGCGACTTTATAGGTTGCTCGGATCGAGTCAAACCAATGACTTAAAAATTGATATTTGTCACTTCCTTGCCAGGCGCTCGCCATTATTAGGATAGGGCAAGGACTGGTTGGCTCAGTGTCAGGATAATGTGACTGAGTGGTCGATCAGGTCATGGTACTGGCGGCCTGGACTTTCAGTGGGGCAGCATTATAAAGTCATCATGAGTGCACACTGTCACAAGTCGGTACCCATCCTGATATCACCTTAGATGTTGCTAAGACGTAAAACAACAACATTATAGGTTGCTTGTTGGAGTTTTATGTCCTGGCAACATCTAAGGTCATATCAGGATGGGTACCAACGTGTGACAGTGCACACTCACACTGACTTTATAATGCTGCCCCATTGGGAAACCAGGCCTAGTGCTGGCACTATGACCCAATATCCCACTCAGTCACATTATCCTGATACTGAACTAACCAGTCCTTGCTCTATCCTATTAATGCCGGGCGCCAGGTTAGGAAGTGACAAGTATACATTTCATAAACCATTGGTTTAACTCGACTGGGAACTGAACTCCCGATCTCCCTGATGCACATGTCTACACTCATATGCATAAGTGTGTTCGCCTATCTGCTTATCCATGCATTTCTTTTATTTATTATTTTTTTTCTTCTTTTCTTGAAGATTTATACTGCCTGTCATGGATAAGTCTGAATAGACTTGTTTTCACCATTAGACAGTTCATCGATAGAAAGCCCGAGCCTACACTTTTACCGACCCAAGGGATTTTTAACCTCCCACACCACATAGACATGGTATGAGAGCAAACGGCCTTTGACGATGCTGTAATTTATACACATCTCTCTACCGACAGTTTCATTCACATTTACCTTATTGCAAGTTGAAACAGACAGGGCGCGGTGGCCTAATCGGTAGAGCTCGGGCCTCGTGTGCGGAAGGTCGGGAGTTCGATTCCTGCTCGAGTCAAACCAATGATTTCAAAATTGATACTTGTCGCTTCCTATGAATCCTAGCCTGGTGCTCGGCATTAATACGATAGGGGCCAGGACAGGTTAGCTCAATGTCAGGATAACTCAGACTTTATTTGGCGGGTGGGTGGGTACATTAGTTGTTTGAGCAGGGGAAATTTCAATCGCGGATGATTGGTCTTCCTCATTCCACTGCTCCTTCCTTGCCATATCCTAATCATGCAGAGTGCCAGGCTACGAAGCGACAAGTATAAATTTTGTAAGTCATTGGTTGGACTCGACCGGGAATCGAACTAACTTCCGACCTTCCACACGGGAAGCCTGCGCTTTACCCATTCAGCCACCGTGTTTGGTGACGGATATAACATCTACACAAAGCTACATTTGCATATCTCCTGTGCTGGTAGATCGTGGGGTCGTGGGGTCGAATCCTGGTCGAGTCAAACCAATGATACTTGTCGCTTCCTAGCCAGGTGCTCGGCATTATTAGGATAGGGCAAGGACTGGTGTACTCAGTGTCTGGATAATGTCACAGAGTGGGATACCAGGTCATGGTGCCGACGGCCTGGTTTCCCAGTGGGACAGCATTATAAAGTCGCCATGAGTGCGCACTGTCACAAGTCGGTACCCGTCCTGATATGACTTTAGATGTTGCTAGGACGTAAAACAACAAAAACAAACAAACAAAATATTTACACATCATTAAATTAATCTTTATTTGGAAACCGGAAGCTGTCAATGTTTTCTTTTTATCCCACCTTCGCACCCACAATCAAATAACAACGACTAAATCCAAAGAGAGGTGAGGTCCTACAATTTCAATGTCTATTATTTACAAGCCAGCCAAACTAGCCACCCAACCCAAATCATTGTGAGGTAACCATGACAGCTACGTCAGACGGGATGGCCGAATGAGTTAGAGCGTCCGTCTCCCGTGTTGGTAGATCGTGGGGTCATGGGTTCGAACCCTGGTCCAGTCAAACCGATGACTTAAAAATTGATACTTGTCACTTCCTAGCCTGGCATTCGGCATTATTAGGACAGGGCAAGGACGGGTTAGCTCACTGTCAGGATAATGTGACTGAGTGGGATATCAGCTCATGGTGCTGGTGGCCTGGTCTTCCAGTGGGGCAGCACTATAAAGTCGCCACGAGTGCGCACTGTCACAAGTCGGTACCCATCCTGATATGACCTTAGCTGTTGCTAGGACGTAAAACAGCAACAAACAAACAAAGCTACGTCATCACCGCGTCGCCGAGCCTCGCAGTGGGGAATCCGCCAGGTGGCGTGACAGTGAAAAGCCGAGGAGGGGTCTTGAGTTTCTTGCCTTTTCTGAGGCGGTCTCAATTCGCCGGGGTGGCGCGTTTACCCTTCAATTACCCAGCATGCTTTGTGCTGCTTGTTTGGACCTTGTGCTGTGTGTGATAATGGCGATGTACGCGACAAAAACCAACAAGAAGTGGGTCAGGTTGCTGCAGCGTCGCCCCCCCCCCCCCCCCCCCAGATGTGCTTGTATATTACAGGCTGTAGGATTGCAGATTTCATGGGAAACACTTTTTTTGGGTTCCGTGCCTGGTACTCATAGGAACCCATGGGTAACTGTTTTTCGGTTCCTTAAAATTGGTGATGGGTACCCATTCTTGAAGCAGTTAATTAAATTTAGTAGGAGTATATTTTGAACACACCCGTGTAGAAATTGTACATATACATTTAATCATCTACAATGTAATGAAAACAACCGTCTGTAGCATTTATTAAAAAAAATCTGTTTTAATTGCCTTATGTTTGATTAATATCATGGGAACACACAATTTCGGTTCAGTGGTTTCCCCAGCACGGGAACGACATGTTACCGGTAACGATCGTTACCGTGAAATCCTACAATCTGATATTATACATTATCTGCATTTCCTTTCTGTTCTTTATCGCCTTGCTGAAAACATGCATGATGTGGATATACACACATATACATATACAGTAAAACCTCTCTAAATCGACCGACGATGGGACCAACTTTAAATGGTCCATTATCGGAGGTAGTTGGCTTAGGGAGTTTTGCTTGTCGTTACGATGGTATTGTATGGGTGCTCGTTTTGGACCCAAATAAAACACTTGATCTGTGGAGGTGGTCTGTTTAGAGAGGATTTACTGTACAGTAAAACCTCTCTAAATCGACCGACCAAGGGACCGACTTTAAATGGTCCATTTACGGAGGTGGTCGGTTTAGGGAGTTTTTTATATTGTTCCAATTTGGTATTGTATGGGCAATCGTTTGGGACCCAAATAAAGCACTTGATCTGTGGAGGTGGTCGGTTTAGAGAGGATTTACTGTACAGTAAAGTCTCTCTAAACCGACCGACCATGGGACCGACTTTAAGTCGTCCATTTATGTAGGTGGTCGGTTTAGTGAGCTTTTTTTTATCGTTACAATTTGGTATTGTATGGGCGATCGTTTTGGACCGAAATAAAGCAGTTGATCTGTGGAGGTGGTCGGTTTAGAGCGGATTTACTGTACAGTAAAATCTCTCTAAATCGACCGACCATGGGACCGACTTTAAATGTGTTACAACTCTGACACCATAGGCTTCAATAATAATAGGTTCTATTAATTTGACATATTACGCTGCCCCTTCTATATACAACAACAAAATTAGGAGTTCAGGCGCAAAATGTAAACATGTAAACGCCAATCGAAAAATGTAGTTTAAATCAAATATATTTACCCGAAAATAATTTTAATTCTCACAAATTCCACTTTTCATAAGATCACATGGTTATAGCGAATGGTAGACAGGAAGTGTGAACACTTATTGGAGCAATGAACAAAGGAGTAGGAATATAACAAAAGTAATTGCTTGAAGCCTTGATTCCAATGTTTATCTCCATTTTTAGATTGGCGTTTACATGGTTTTGCACCTGAACTCTTCAAATACTTAACAAGTGCACCAGTATCTAAATTGGATGTAGAATTAAATCTATATAAGTGTTTAGATTTAGAAAATTTGATGTTTTAATCGGACTATGCAGCTCTAATCAATAAATAATGCATCCTATAGTGCCATAGCCATGAGTAAAGTAAAATAGCAATTAACCAGACGGGATGGCTGAATGAGTTAGAGCGTCAACCTCCTGTGTTGGTAGATCATGGGATCGTGGGTTCGAATCCTGGTCGAGTCAAACCAATGACTTAAAAATGTATACTTGTCGCTTCCTAGCCAGACGCTCGGCATTACTAGGATAGGGCAAGGAGCAGTGGAATGAGGAAGACCATTCGTCTGCGACTGAAATTTCCCCTGCTTAAACAACTAATGTACCCAACAAAAGAAATCCCACCTCGATAATAAACACTGCCATTGGCTGCTACTTCTGTTTTTCAGCTGCAATAATTACCTTCGCTTCTAATATGAATCTAGCAAAGCCAATAGATTGACGATGTTTAATAACTGCTTTTCGTGAATGGTTTTGTGATATCCGTGCCAAACCATAGGTTGTTGATTTTTAATAAACGCTTTTCTTGAATGATATTGCTGTATGTGCGCTAAGCCAATAGGTTGGTGTTTTTAATAACCGATTTTCGCGAATGACGTTGCTGTATATTGGGTTGGCGATTTTTAATAACTGCCTTTCATGAATGACGTTGCTGTATGCACGCCAAGGCAATAGGTTGGCGATTTTAAATAACTGCTTTTCTCGAATGGCTTTGTGATATGCGTGTCAAGCCAATAGGTTGGTGATTTTTAATTAACACTTTTCATGAATGATGTTACTGTATGTGCGCCAAGGCAATAGTTTGGCGATTTTTAATAACCACTTTTTGCGAATGATGTTGCTGTATGCGCACCAAGCTAATACGTTGGCAATTTTTAATAACTGCTTTTCACAAATGACATTGCTATATGTGCACCAGGTGAATAGGTTGGTAATTTTTAATAACCGCTTTTCACGAATGGCTTTGTAATATGCGCACCAAGCCATAGGTTGGTGATTTTTAATAACCGCTTTTCGAAAATAGCTTTGTGATATGCACGCCAAGCCAATAGGTTGGGGATTTTTAATAACCTCTTTTCGCGAATGACGTTGCTATATGCGCATCAAGCCAATAGGATGGCGTCGCGAATGACATTGCTGTCTGTGCGCCAAGCCAATAGGATTGGTGATTTTAAATAACTGCTTTTCGCGAATGGCTTTGTGATATGTGTGTCAAGCCAATAGGTTTCCGATTTTTAATAACTGTTTTTCGCGAATGACATTGCTGTATGCGTGGCATCAAGGGACACCTGCTTGTGAAAACAGACGCTTCCATGTCTGATTGTGTCATTTGGTGATCTCTGTGAGGAATGGTGCAGGCCTATAATACTCTAGTTACGCACCCTGCCACCTGCCTACCATGTGCAGTCTTATTGAGGGACATTATTTTTCACATGCGCAGACATTATAATTATAATCACTGTGGGTGGGCGGATTGCGTTAAAATAGTGTCAAAGCCAAAGGCTGTGGGTCCTTTGAACTCTTTCCGTAAGTGCTGCAGTAGCCGGGATAACTGCAGGATGCGGGATAGCTGGCACTGTGTCAGTCATGTGTTGTGATAGTCACGTGATGATGCCACTGTGGCAGTCATGTGTTGTGATAGCCACGAGATGATGCCACTGTGGCAGTCATGTGTTGTGATAGTCATGTGATGATGCCACTGCGACAGTCATGTGTTGTGATAGTCATGTGATGATGCCAATGTGACAGTCATGTGTTGTGATGGTCATGTGATAATACCACTGTGGCGGTCATGTGTTGGGATAGTCATGTGATAATACCACTGTGACGGTCATGTGTTGTAATAGTCACATGATGATGCCACTGTCGCAGTCATGTGCTGTGATAGTCACGTGATAATACCACTGTGACGGCCATGTGTTGTAATAGTCATGTGATGATGCCACTTTGACAGTCATGTATTGTGATAGTCTCATGATACATCCACTGTGACAGTCATGTCTTGTAATAGTCATGTGATGATGGCACTCTAACAGTCATGTGTTGTGATAGTCACATGATAATACCACGGTGATGGTCATGTGTTGTGATAGTCACGTGATGATGCCATGGTGACAGTCATGTGTTGGGATATTCATGTGATGGTGCCACTGTGACAGTCATGTGTTTTGATAGTCACGTGATGATGCCACTGTGACAGTCATGTGTTGTGATATTCATGTGATGATGTCACTGTGACAGTCATGTGCTGTGATAGTCACGTGATGATGCCACTGTAACAGTCATGTGTTGTGATAGTCACATGATGATGCCTCTGTGACAGTCATGTGTTGTGGTAGTCATGTGATGATGCCACTGTGACAGTCATATGCTGTGGTACTCACGCGGTATTTCACCAGTGCAACACATTACAACAGATTACTGCTATATATGTCATATACAGTAAAACCTCTGTAACCGATCACTCTACAGTAAAACCTCTCTAAACGACCACCTCCACAGCTCGACCACTCCCCTATATCGATCGCTTTATTTGGGTCCCAAATGATCGCCCATACAATACCATCGTAACAATAAAAAAAAACTCCGTAAGACAACCACCTCCCTAATTGGACCATTTAAAGTTGGTCCCATAGTCGGTCGATTTAGAGAGGTTTTACTGTATTATTAACAATACAACAGTAACGGTAACCAAAATGAGGAACTTTAAGCTGGAACTGTCAAAGTCTGACCATCTTGGAACCAGTGGAATAAGGAAGACTATTTTAAATTTCACCCAGTTACTAATTAGATTAATCTAATTGTGATATACATTATATATATATATATATATATAAATAACTGCATACATATATGAGAAGACAAAAGATAGTGGTTGAGTAGTTTTTAATCTCTGGCAAGGATTATAGGCCCTTTCCCCCAAAAAAAAACCACTGCCTGACACTTGTCAACACCCGATGGAGGGGAGGTGGGCGCAGGTGGCGCCACCAGTCAAGTGCAGAGTCTTACGGAGAAAAACAATGGTAATCAAATAATATAATAATGTAATATATAATGGAAACAATTCCCTTCATATTTTTATACTCGCATAATATGTTATACATCATATATTTCTTTTGTACATTAGTTGTTTAAGGATGGGAAATTTCAATCACGGACAATCAGACAATTGGTCTTCCTCATTCCACTGCTCCTTGTCCTATCCTAGTAATGCTGAGCGCTTGACTAAGAAGCAACAAGTATCAACTTGTAAGTCATAGTTTTGACTGGACCAGGGTTCGAACCCATGATCCCACGATCTGCCAACACGGGGGAAGGACGCTCTAACTCACTGAGCCATCGCGTCTGGTTCTGTGTACATGTATATGTGGTTGACCCGATGTCAGCCATTCCACAGTCTTGCACTCCCTGTCACGCGAACACGGAAGAAGCCAAGATCCAGAGATCCTGGTTTATTGATAAACCTATCCACTCTCCGTGGCGTCAACAGTCAAGTCCCCCGCCCCCTAACTTGCTAGGTCCCACGTCGCCTCTATAGGTGGGTGGGGTGGGGTGCTAGCCACATGCAGTGGAGGGCAGCCCAGTCAGAGCCCTGCCCGGTGGCTAGCATTCCGCTACCTAGCACAGTTTAATGTAACTGCGTAGGTGCGCGGCGTAGTGTGTGCCGCCACCGCGTGGTGGAGTTCATGTACAGACTACTTACACATGTATATCTTAAAGTTGCATAGTCCGATGGTTTAAAATTTCGGTATTTTTTCTGAGATAGATATATTAGATCGATAACTAGTATCTACTTTACGTTAGTTCCAAATTACTTTTACTTTAAATTATAGACGTTTGAGATATTTTGAGTGCAAACTTGCGAAAAATTAGTTTTGACAAGCTTGCCAAAACTCTGACACCATAGGCTTCTGCAGTAACAGGTTCTATTAAATTGACTCAGTATTTATTGCCTTCTACGCAGAAACAAATGCTTAATACGTGCATCAGTATCTAAGTTAGATATGTCAAATCAAATCTCGATAATTGGTTTGGTTTTCAAACTTTGATATTTCATCGGACTATGCAGCTTTAAGGTCCTTCACAATTATCAACATTTTCACAAGCATACAAAACATTGCCCCTTACCCCCACAAAGCGTACAATAAAATGTTGATATTGTACTTGTATAGCAGTCTGCACTGACTTATCAGTCAAGAAGTCACAAACACACAGGTAGGCTTGCATAGGGTGACTGCATCGGGGAGCCTAGCTAGTGTAGTTGTTAACACGCTAGCCCCGAAATGGCAAGAAGTCTGGGTTCGCATCCTGCTTAATTTTACTGACATTTAAAAAATAAGTTTTAACAACTGTACAGTGGTCTTAACCCCCCCCCCCCCCATCCACCTCTATCTCCCTAAGTGCAGTTTGTATGCTTTTGAAAATGTTTATAATTGTACAGGACCCCTTATACTATAATTAGATATGGGATTGCATCCCCTATAAGTAATAGGGACTGCAATCCAATATCTAATGATTTCCATGAGATATTACATTCCAACAACATTATGGCACTCCAACATCGACGCTACATTGTCAGTCATTCTGCAATCTTACTTCATTGTAAGTACTCACATTGATCTGCCTAATATTGATCTAGTTAAATATGACACTACTGTCAACATATTGCTACAGAACTTTTGGGTTACAGAATTTCATTGTGTTCTATGCTGCAAATTGTGTATTCAACAGTTATTGTATACCTTACTCTAATAGTAATACAGTATAACCCCGTTGAAGAAAACTTGAAGGGACCCTAGAAATTTGTTTGGATTAACTGATCATTGGTTTAACCGAGCTTTGACTTTGACTTTGACTTAGCTTTGGCAAAAACGCGGGTGCATTATGAATGTAATAATATACAATGTATGTGGACACTTTGATTATTGTTTTTTATGTATATACAGCATAACCCTGTTAAACCAAGCTTGGATATACCAAACGATCGGTTAATCCAAACTTTTTTTGGCGGCCCAGCAAAATACTACCATTTATCATATAAAAATGTTGGTGGGGTCTCGGATGACCTTATAACCACAGGAAAGTTTGGTTTAACCATACCGGAAGTGGCCTGGGGTCTGACAATTTTGTTTGGATTAACCAATAATTTGGATCAACCAACTTTGGTTCAACCAACTTTTTTATATGATAAATGATAGTATTTTCCCGGGCCGCCGACAAAAGTTTGGATTAACCGATCGTTTGGTTTAGCCGAGCTTGGTTTAACGGTTATTCTGTATACCTTTTGTGTAAATAATCCTGAATTGAACAAAATGGCTGGAAGACCAGTGCTTCGGCACTGACAAAAGACTTATTCAGCAGAATAAACATATTTACCAACAACAGAAGGTTGTCAGTCCTAGAAGGGTGTGGTGTTCTCTGTTGCAGATTGCTTAGTTTGTCTGACTTTTCTCTCAGTCGGACTCCTAATCTGAAGGTCAGTGGTTCGATTCTCTGTGCCCCCACCTCTGCCACTTTGGATTTCCACCGCTGTGTATAAATTACAGCATCATCAAAGGCCAGTTGCTCTCATACTATGTCTATGTGGTGTGGGAGGTTAAAAATCCCTTAGGTCGGTAAAGGTGTAGGCTCGCGCTTTCTATTGACAAACTGTCTAATGGTGAAAATAAGTCTATTCAGACTTATCCATGATATGCAGTATAAACAAAGACCCTATAATACTAAGACGGCTCACTACCTATCTCTCCCATGGTAATGTAAATTTTGCAGTGCCACCTTGTGGTGGGTTTGATCAGCCCGGCTGCTGGTTGGTGTTTCACATATAAACACATACAATTATATTATACATGAGATAGCTAAGTATGAATACACATCAATATGAAATTGCTATGAACAAATCCACATCATCATCATCATCATTATCATCATCATCGCCATCATCACACATCTTTCACATTCATATAAACATTCATACATATAATATAGCACATGTTTAACCAAGAGAACAGCCAGAGCACCAAGTGGTGGGTTTGATCATTTTGATTACACAGTACAGGCTGAGTGAGCCGTCTTAGTATTATAGGGTCTTTGGTATAAATCTTCAAGAGAAGAAGAAAAAAAAGAAGAAAAAAAAGGAGACACAGTTCCAAAGCATTAGGTCTGTGCGCTGCAAAGCACTCTGCTGCATGGCTTCACAAATATGGCTGACATTTTAGAATTCTGTCTAAGTCTCCTGCTACTCTCCGACGGGCGGGCGGGGCAGGGTAGGGCGTGGTGGGGCGGGGCGGGGCGGGGCGGGCTTCCCGGCCCGACTCCTCTTCTTCATCCACCGCCCGTTTGAAGATGGACTGAGGTTACCATGGCAACTAGCAGTAGTTATGGAGATCAAA
>CM059203.1:39075881-39126415 GCA_030323885.1 Branchipolynoe longqiensis
CCATTACACTACCTAGGCTCCTTATAGCATCACCATAACCATGCCCATACATGGATCCTTGCCTGAGAAGTCAGTGCATACATTCTACACACTCTTATACGAGTAGAAATGTACAGAGGGTAAAATTACCCTCATCCTATACTTTTCTATACAAAACTGTACCAGTGGCGCCACCATCCACCCGCCTCGTGAACCACTCCGCTAGACCCGCATAAGTTTCACTGGTGAATTCTTTTTCTTTTAATTTTTTTTTTTAGGTAAGGGGCAATTAAACTATATAGCCTATATGATACACACATGTGTGTAGACGCATATGTAAATATCCATATATATATACGTGATACATCATGCATTATCCGAGTATGAATGACAGAAGGTTGCATACTTCCATCTTACACCCGACAATAGGCAACCAATACACGATTTCCGCGATGCATGCGCAGAGCGTAATCGAGACTGGACTTGTGGGTCACAACATCTGTGGAGAGGCAATTGAGGCTCTGTTAACAATGGCTTCATATTGAGCAACTGACACAGTCTTTTCAGCACAAATGTGGATTCATAGAGAAAACATACTTACCATTTTTTAACCATTTTTGATATAGCTGTATCCTATTGATTGATTGATTGATTGATTGAAAAGCTCAATCGTCAGTGTAATACAACACAGTGACACACTGTCGACCCACATCACAAGTGTCGTTGCCTATCACCAGATGTTGTACTAGTCGCAGAAATTGTGTATTGTCATATGTGACTGCCTTTGCCTGTGATGTTACTAGTGGCGCCCCCACTCAGCACCCCACCTAACTAACTCATTACAACTAATCACCCTGAAAGGGAAATAGAAAATTAATTCGTGCCAAAAGAAACGAGTCACGTTGGAATTGAACTGGTTTCAGCATATATATATATACTATATACTAATATTATATAATATATATAATTATACGTAAATATATATAATATTATAATATATCTAATATATATAATTATCAATAATATATATAATATATATTAATATATATAATATATATATGTAAAATATAGTAATATATATAATATAAATATACTATATAATATATATAATATATATAATATATATATATATACGCACATTCTTTCCCTCTATGGTGGAGTTTATAAATACACAATAGTGAATTCCACGGAGTGCCTAGTTCCATCGGTGGCCACCAGGTGCAGGAAACGGAGCATCTGATGTTGGACGCCAGGGGGCTCTGTGTGAACCGGTGCACTGCTGTGCATTTAAGTTGAGTTGGTAAACTGTCAGTCCAGATCTCCAATTTGTGTGTGTGAATGATTCCTCCGTTTCAATGTATAAACGTAGACACTAATAAAGTCTGTACTAGACTACTAAATGACTGAAACGTACAATCCTCCAAGCATTGTTTATCCCATCATTACTAGCAACCTACTTACTCAAACTACTTCATGTAGTCAAAAAACACACCCGAGGTATTAACCTTTTAATCATAACCCTACAAGCTAATCACACTCTATATAACAGAATAAACAAACCATTCTACTAACACTCCATCTCAAAATGTTAACTCCAACAACATGATAGTTTTGCAATTCACAACGTAGTAGGCATACAAACCTATGAAGGGAAACTATGCACCTAACCACTCCGTAATGTAAAGGTCTAATCAATACACATGTATGTATCTAAGTGTGTATGAATACAACATATAACTACTATTTCTATATATGAATTGTCAAACTATACCATATGTAAGTCTTGGAATGTTTAATATTGTTATTTCAGCTGATTTGAGCTAGCTGCTGATGACAATATCAGACTACATATACATATATTGTAAATAACTGTATTGTCACATGGCTGGAAGACCAGTGCCATGGAGCTGACAAAAGACTTTATTCAATGAATAAACTATATTTACAACAACAAAAAATATCAGTTCTACTGGTTCGCACCGGGCGCGGTGGCCGAATCGGCAGAGCGCAGGCCTCCCGTGCGGGAGATCGGGAGTTTGATTCCCGGTGAGTCAAACCACTGACTTATAGTTATAATCAAATGTATACCTGTCGCTTCCTAGACTGGCGCTCGGCATTATAATAGGATAGGGCAAGGACTGATTAGCTCAGTGTCAGGATAATGTGACTGAGTGGGGACTGGGTGCGGTGGCATAATTGCTAGAGCGCGGGCCTTGTGTGCGGAAGGTAGGAAGTTCGGTTCCAGGTTGAGTCAAACCAATGACTTATCAAATTGTTATTTGTCGCTTCCTAGCTTGGCGATCGGCATTAATAGGATAGGTAAACGACTGGTTAGCTCAGTGTCAGGACAATGTGACTGAGTGGGATATCAGATCATGGTGCCAGCAGTAGGCCTGATTTCCCAGTGGGGACGGCACTAGTATAAAGTCACCATGAATGCGCACTGTCACAAGTCAGTACCTGCCCTGATATAGCCTTAGCTGTTGCCAGGACGTAAAACTCCAACAACCAACCATCTACTGGTTCGCTTCTAATTCCCGTCTTTTCTCCCTGGGGGATATCATGTCATGTCGATAAGAGACGAACCATGCATGCTGAACATGCATGACACCCTCATTCTTGACATTTCCAGGTTGGCTGTCACTAACAATTCACAGATCACTTGTTTGGGTGTCACTAACAATTCACTGATCAGTGCTAATTTGGCTCAGCGCTCAGTGAATGCATTGCTGGGGCAGTATGACGTCATGGAACACAATCTTTCAACTGGAGTCGAAAACTAGTGAAAACTAGTAAAAGGCGCCACCTATCTCGGGTTTTCCATCTTTTTTTTACCTTTTATTAAAGTTGCGTAGTCCGATGGTTTTGAGCTTCTTTCATTTTTCTGGGATAAATACGTTAAATTGATCGTTATAATCTACCTTACTTTAGTCTGAAGTAACTTTTATTTTAGATGGTGAACTTTTGAGATATTTGAAGCACAGGCGTGTAAAATTAGTTTTAGCAAGAATGCCAAAACTCTGACACCATAGGCTTCAGCAGTAACGGGTTGTATTAAATTGACTCGGTATTCCCTTCTATGTGGCAACAAATGTGCCTGAGTATCTAAGGTAGATATGTAGAATAAATTCTGGATAATTGTTTTGGTTTTGAAAATTTGATACTTCGTCGGACTATGCAGCCTTAATCAGTTGTCGCTAAATTGTCTGCGCACTGGAAGTGATGGCCTAATGGATAGTGCACATCCCAGTCGAGTCAAACAGATGACTTACGATAAAGTTGATACTTGTCGCTACCTAGTCTGGTGCTTGTCATTAATAGGATAGGACAAGGACTGCTTTGCACAATATCAGGAACCAGGAACGGTGGCCTAATTGGTAGAGCATGGGCTTTTGGTGCGGAAGGTAGGGAGTTCCGTTCCTGGTCGAGTCAAACCAATGACTTCAACATTGATATTTGTCGCTTCCTAGCCTGGCACTCGTCATTAATAGGATGGGACAAGGACTAGTTTGCGTAATATCAGGATAATGTGACTGTGTGGGATATCAGGTCATGGTGTCGGCGGCCTGATCTCCCAGTGGGGAGCACTATAAAGTTGCCATGAGTGCACACTGTCACAATTCGATACCCATCATCATATGACCTTAAATGTTGCCAGGATATAAACTCCAACAACCAACAATGGCCCAGCTTGTTTGTTTGTTTGTTTGTTGGAGCTTTACGTCCTGGCAACAATTAAGGTCATATCAGGACGGGTGTAACCACCCCCAGTGTAATAAGCTATGGTTGGTGGGATCAAACTACGGTGAAGAGTGCGTACGACGGGCGGACGAGTGGGGTGGTGACTACGTCAATGACAACAAAACGTCCACGACGCGTGTGTCATGACGTGCGGGCGGCGCATGCGCGGTGCGACCGCACTGCGAGACGCGCAGGCGCGCGGCCGGGCGGCGTCCCGTCCTGCGGGGCGTCTCTTTGTCTCTGATGGAACGCTGCCAACTTCCAGGACGCCTCCCCCCCCCCCTCTGCCCCCCTCCTGCCCCTCCCCCCTCTCCTCCCCTTACAGAGGCGCCCTCTCTCGGCCTTCCCACCCCACCCTCCTCCACCCCTCACCAACTCCACTGGAGGTTGGTTGGCTGTTGGAGTTTTACGTCCCGGCAACATCTATGGCCATATCAGGACGGGTACCGACTTGTGACAGTGTGCACTCATGGCGACTTTATAGTGCTTCCCCACTGGGAAATCAGGTCGTTGGTGTTGTAGTGGTCTCAGGCAAGTAACCACATAGACAGGGAGCCTAGGTGGTGTAATGGTTAGTGCACTGGCCCAGAATGCAAAGAGATGTGTGTTCGAGTCCCCCTCTAGGCGCAATATTCCCCATTTGCATCACCCCCATGACACTGGTTGCCGTGACCATGATCCTGTACAAGCTACAAGCTGTATGGTTGTTGAACCTACCCTGTGTATGTATGTGTTAGTGCATTGCCTGTATGTATGTAATTGTAAGAATTAAACGACTTACAATTCCAGGGGGACGAGTGTAGTGGCCTGCATTGACCTCTCATGCAAGGAGCCACATAGACAGGTAGGCGTGGATACTGTGGTGATATCATTGAGCCTAGGTGGTGTAATGGTTAGCACACTGGCCGTGAATGCAAAGAGATGATGGTTCGAATCCCGCGCCAGGCGCAATATTCCTCATTTGCATCACCCCCACGACAGTATCATGACCTGATATCCCACTCAAGTCACATTATCCTGACACTGAGCTAACCAGTCCTTGCCCTATCTAAAGGCCATGTCACACTACGACGTAACGACGTCAACGTAGGGAGAACGTGAAAAACATTGAACTTCTCGGCGTAGTATGCAAATTTGCGCACAAGTTGAACGTGGATGCAGCATAGTGGACGAGAGCGTAACGTCGGTAAAGCATAGTGATACCGTCATTCAATGAGAGAGGACAACATCATTACGCTCACGGAACATTATAAATGTTATTCCATCACCAGAAGAACGTTATGTGATGTTACATACGTCATGAGATGGTGGCGAAACTTTGAACGTACGTTGAATGTATGTTCTCCTGACGTTCTCCTGACGTTCTCCTGATGTTATCCTGACGTTCCCATTATGCCGCGTGGACATTTCCACCTGGTTTAATGTGGGTCAATGTAGTGGAACGTAGTTGAACGTAGTGAGCAGCATTTGACTAACGTCCGTTTAACGTCATTGACGTTCGCTGAATGTGTACAGAACGTACGGCGAACGTAAACCCTTACATTTGAGGTACGTCAAAAGTTTTGAACATGTCCAAAACCTCGACGTAACTTGACGTAACACGACGTAATGTGACGTAGCTTGACGTCAGTCTAATGTCATTCTGATGTCATCATAACATAATCCAACATACGTCAACGTAATGACAAAAAATCACCACGTCAGGCTTACGTTGGCTCGATACGTCGTAGTGTGACAGGGGTATTATTAATGCTGAGCGCCAGGTTAGGAAGTGACAAGTATACATTTTATTCTGCATTTGTTTGACTCGACCGGGAACTGAACTCCCGACCGCCTGCGCTCTACCGATTCGGCCACCACTTCCAGTGTAGGAGAGTCCCCTTACCCCCCCTCCCTCCACCACCCCCACCCCCACCTCCCCCTCCCTCCCGCTGGTCCCCCCCCCCCCCGAACAAAATGGTTGCCGCTTTTTCAGTCTCATATGCAACGTGTTTTGTATTAATTAAAGCTGCATAGTCAGATGAAGCATCAAATTGTCAAAAGCAAAACAATTATCTAGACTTGAATCTACATATCTAACTTAGATACTGATGCCTTTGGTAAAGTTGCATAGTCCGGTGGATTTGAGTTTCTGTCATTTTCTGAGATAAATATATGAGGTTGGTCGTTATAATCTACCTTACTAAATTAATTATCATACACATATCCTACGTTATTTTAGTTTGAAGTAACTTTTATTTTAAATGGCTAACTTTTGAGATATTTGAACTTCAAACATATACAATTAATTTTGGCAAGCGAGCGAAAACTCTGAGACCATACGCTTCGTGTGCTCTCGAGGCATCGTTAAAAAAAAGAAGAGTTTTCTTTAATGGTCACCCCGGAATGGCAGAGATGCAGGTTCGAATCGCGCCCGGAACACGATGCCCCGCATGTCTGTCACCCGCCCACGACAGGGGGCGCCCCCTGGTGGCAATATGCACCTGTATCACGAGTGGTTTCTGGCAGGGGAAGTACCGGCACATGGTGGGGTTCTCACGGCATGGCAGCAGGACAGGGGCGGGTGGGGGGGGGGGGGAGGGGAGGAGGTGGGGGTCAAGTGTAAGGGATGGGTTGTTTGGTATACTGGTACCACAATGCATCTGCTAGGTGTTCTTACCTAACTGGATATTTGTTATCAGGGGCATAGCTAGACCTGTTCAGAGAAACCTGAAGCTGAGAGACATTAAGAACGACTCATGGACGCAACTCTCACAGCAGAGAGCTAAATGGAGAGCAGCAGTCAAGTAATGAAAGCAGTCTTTGTTGCATCGCGACCGACAGCATGATGATGATGATGATGAGCTAGACCTTTAACGATGTGTACTCCTAATTTCGGCAGGGGGTTTAGGGGGCCGCTTAAGCTTAAGCTGGCGGATTTTACACATTTTAGACTTGAGATTTCGACACTCCGGACTACTACATGCCTCCTCTCCCTCTCTCTCTATTTTTGTTGTTGTTGACAAAACGATGTGGACGTTTTGGCATATGCGCGTACGCCTAGGTACGCCCCTGGTTATTTTAATCGCAAGCCTACTTTTCACAAATCGACATTACTCTTGGAATTCATACAGAGTACATGCGGGTTTTACTGCGCATGTATATCAAGTAAACCATGTTTTATTTAAACTTGCATAGTCCGATGGTTTTGAATGTCTGTATTTTTTCTGAGATAAATATATTAGATCGATCACTAGTATCTACTTTACATTATTAGTTCAAAGTTACTTCTTATTTTAAATAGTAAACTTTTTAGATATTTTAAGTGCAAACATGGAAAATTAGTTTTGGCAAGCTTGCCAAAACTCTGACACCATAGACTTCTGCAATAACAGGTTCTGTTAAATTGACTCAGTATTGCCTTTCTACGCAGAAACAAATGCTTAATAAGTGCATCAGTATCTAAGTTAGATATGTAAAATCAAATCTAGTTAATTGGTTTGGTCTTGAAAATTTAATATTTCATCAAACTATGCAACTTTAACGACGCCTCTAGAGCACATTGATTTTCATATCATCGGCTATGGACGTCAAACATATGGTCATTGTGACATATTTCTTTGGAGGAAACCCGCTTCCACCACAGGGTACTCTTTCAGATGAGCAGCAAGGGGTCTTTTATGTGCACTTTCCCACAGACAGGACAGCACATGCCACAGCCTTTGATGAACCAGTTGTGCACCACTGGTTGGAATGGAAAATAGCCTAAACTGAAAATGTGTCCACTGAGCAGGATCGATCAGATGACCCACACCATCACGGGTGGACACGCTACCGCCTGAGCTACGTCTCGCTCCCTATTTTATATGTATATATGGGTTTTACTGCGTACTCAAACAGACGGGGCTGCCCTCTATGGAAGATCTTCTGATCAAAAAGAATCTCCGGTGGACTGGGCCCCTCATGAGGATGTCATCAGACAGGCTACCAAAGCAGATCCTCTACTCTCAACTGTCTTCTGGTTACAGAAAGAGAGGGCGCCCTCGTCTCCGGTTCAAGGATACCATCAACAGAAACCTGAAGCTGAGAGACATTAAGACCGACTCATGGACATCACTCGCACAGCAGAGAGCTAAATGGAGAGTGGCAGTCAAGTAATGAAAGCAGTCTTTGTCGCATCGCGACCGACAGCATGATGATGATGACTGTGTATATATAATACATAATATATAATATATTATGTGTGGCATAACAATTATTTATTCAAATATTATTAAGAATACTATTTCCCATTGGGAGTTGGTTATGTTGGCAGTTTGATGTAGTCTATGGTTCCAAGGGATTGTTGGAGCAACCTGGACAGTCGGTTTCTACCTGGCAAGTAGGGCTAGTTTGCCTGGATAGCCGAGCCGCATTCAGGGTCTGTCTCGGAGGCGCCTCGGAGATGGCCATGACATCACGCTGGTCTGAACTGCAAAGGCAGTTTGTTGTCTCGAAAATGGCCGCCCCCCATAGGCCGTGGACATTTGCAATGGAAAAGTTGCGCTATGATAGGCTGAAACCACTGAATGCGGCGGCCATTTTCGAGGCACTTTTCATCTCCAGTCTGAAAAGGGAGGCGTCTCCAAGACGTCGCCGAGACGCAGCCTGAACGGCAATAGGCCAAAAAGCATCGCCGAGACGTTTCCACGGCGCCTCCGAGACGCACTCTGAACGCGGCCCAGGTAACCAAGCAAGGGAGGGTGAGCTGGGTCATGCAGTTGGCCTACAGATTTGTAACTTTTGAATAAAAAACGGCATATTTATATTGTTAGCCAGAGTAGGGCGGGGCGGGGCGGGGCGGGGCGGGGCGGGGCGGGGCGGGGCGGGGCGGGGCGGGGCGGGGCGGGGCGGGGCGGGGCGGTGGCGGGGCGGGGCGGGGCGGGGCGGGGCGGGGCGGGGCGGGGCGGGGCGGGGCGGGGCGGGGCGAGGACGGTGGTTTGGCAGACCTAGCCCGGTAGCCGCGATCTGCTCGCCGGGTGTCAGTTCACACAGACCCGGCATCGTCTCCCAACTCTCGGCCGGGCCGCAGAGCCGTGCCAGAATTGAGTGCCCACATGGACAGCTGGGACTGGGAGCCAAGCTGGCCACTGATAGTACAGAGGTTACACCGGTTACCACTATCTTTGTGTCACACTGAGAGTAGAGATATTGCCCAGGTTACCACTATCTTTGTATCACACTAAGAGTACAGAGATTGCACAGGTTACCACTATATTTGTGTCCCACTGAGAGTACAGATATTACACAGGTTACCACTATCTTTGTGTCACACTGACAGCAAAGAGATTATCCAGGTTTCCACTGTCTTTGGTCATTCTGACATGTTTCTTTGGAAACCTGCTGCTGCCACATAGGCTACTCTTTCCGATAAGCTGCAAGGAGTCTTTTATATGCACTTTCCCACAGACAGCAGATCACGTACCACAGCCTTTGATGAACGCCCATCCGGTTTTAGTATCGTTGACGTTTTAAATGATTATAGCACCTTCATCTCCTAATACCCATGTCACATTATGACGCTTCTCGCCGACGTGCGTCGACATATGTGATCTTTTGCCGCAACATCGAGATACGTCAGAAAGCGTTACGCGCACATTAGGCATGCGTTGGTATTCGTTGATGGAGGGCAATGGTCGGCGAGGGTCGGCAGTGTGCATCAGGGAATCGGCAAAGTTTTGTGCTTGCACAAAACTTTCAATCTGCGACAACGGGCGGATGCCAACATTATGGTGACGTTAGGGGCGTGTCGAGATCGCTGGAATAATGTTATGCGAACAATAGGCACACGCCGCACGCATGTGAGGGTCATTCCCACATGTTGCACCAAACTGTTGCTTTTGTTGTTTTATGTCCTAGCAACATCTAAGGTCAAATCATGACGGCGCGCCAAACTTTTACCACAACATTTGCCGCACACTACCAATTTTTTTTTTTTTTTTTTTTATTGAGGCTGTATTTATACTGTCCATAGCATATAAGCCTGGGTATTCAGGCTTGTTTTCAATGCTGGCCAGCTGTAGTGTTGGTGTTGTCTTATCACACAGTAGCTGCTGATAAGGTATTTGATTGCCTGTATTTCAGTAGCAGATAGATAGTTGGTTGGTCTGGTTAGTACTATAGTAGTCTATGTTAATTTTTTTGGATTTTCTTGGCATATATGTGCTTTATTTTTTCTACTCTTATTTCTAGACTAGCCTACTCCTATTTACATATCATAGGCTTGTGAGGTGTGTTATCTGGGTGCTTTTGGTATGGTTACCTTCCATTGGGCGTCTCGCTGGTGGGCCGTGACATATCACCATGCCCTTGAAGATTTTTATTGACATTTCTTGTGTCATGTAGTCTCTTAGCTTTGCAAATAGCCACAGTTTGTGGTTTACCTTTTGGACAATTTTGTTTTTACATAGGTTGTAGTTTAGTTGGCTGTCCAACTCAAGGCCTAGGTATTTGTAATGGTCTACATTTTCTAGTGTTTGGCTTCCTAGCTTACAGTGTAGTTTTCTTTCTGGCATTTGTTTATGCGAGAAGAGAACTGTTTTTGACTTGCTTGTGTTGATGGTTATTTTGTTGGACTCACACCACTCATCCAGTTTTAGTAGGAGCTTGTTTAGTTTAGTTATTACCTCCTCTTCTGTGGTGCCGTTTGCATATATGACTGTGTCATCTGCATATAGTTGGAGGCATTCGGTTTGTAACCATTTTTCAAGATTGTTTATGTAGATTATAAAGAGCAGTGGCCCTAGCACTGACCCTTGGGGTACACCACATGTGACAGGTTGGTTGTCTGATAGTGTATTGTTTATTTTTGTTCTCTGTTGCCTGTCTTTCAGGTAGCATTTTTATCCAGTCCATAGTGTTGGATTTTATGCCCATGGATTCTAGTTTTTCCAATAGTATGTTATGGTCTACTGTATCGAATGCTTTGCTGAAGTCAATGAAGGCTGCTCCAACTAATTGTTTTTGGTTCATTGACGCCAATATGTCATTTGTTAGGTTAGCTATTGTTTTAGATGTGGAGTGCAGTTTCCTGAAACCTCCTTGTCTTTCGTTTAGTATATTGTTTTTTTCCAGGTGTTCATTTATGTGTCTATGTAACACTTTTTCAATGAGCTTGCCTGGGGTTTGAAGAATCGATATTGGCCTGTAGTTTCCCATGTTTTGTTTGTCTCCACTTTTGTGGATAGGGGTAATGGTTGCCATTTTCCAGGCTGAGATAAAATGCCCCTGTTCAAAGGAGATGTTGAATAGGTCGACTATAGTGGCTGGGATGGCTTGGAGTGCCTCTTTCAGCATTTTGGTTGGTATTTCGTCTATTCCACTTGGTTTATTTGTGTCTATGTCATTTATTAGTTTTTTTACTTCTATTATATCTGTTTTGCAGGTGGGGATTTCATTCTGCACAGTTCCTGATCTATTTTCCCACCTTTTTTTAAATTTTCCTGACAGCGTTTGTCCTATTGTGGCAAAGTGCGTGTTCAGTTTGTTTGCTGCATCTTTGTCTGAGAGTATTGTCCCTTCGTTATCTTGGAAGGTTGTGTGCTCTTCTTTGTTATTTTTGGGGAATAATAGGTCTACATTCTTCCAGAATCTGTTTGTATTGCTTCCCCAGTCTCTGTCCTGCTTTATTATGTATTTCTTTTTTGCTGTTCTCACAGCTTTGAGAGAGTGGTTTCTGGCAATATGGTAGGCCAGTTTGTCTTCTATAGTTTCTGTGAGCTTTGCTTTATTACCCAGTTTACTTTTGGCTATGATGAGCGTTAGCAGGTCATTGTCTACCCAGGGGTCCTGGTTTTTTTGTATTTTTATTTTCTTAATGGGGCACATCTCGTCAGCTGATTTTCTTATTTCTGCGATGATGTTGCCCCAATAGATATTAACATCATCTCTGTTTTGTGTGATGTTGTTTATGTTTTGGTGCAGATGATTTTTTAATGCATCTTCTGAGTAGTTTTTTAGGGACCTGCCCATCTTATACTCATAGTGATTTGTGCTTTTTAGTTTTTTCCTTGTTACATATATTAGCTCATGATCACTTATACCCCAGCTCCTGGTGCCCCATTTAGTGGCGTGGTTTGAGTTGGTTAGTATTAGGTCAATTGTTGTGCTATTTTTACTTAGCCTTGTTTTTTCAGTGATGAGCTGTTGTAGGCCTAAGATTTTGATTGTGGTTTGCAGCATTAGTTTGTTTTTATCATTGCTGTTGTAATTTACATTAAAGTCTCCTAGTATGAAGATTTCTGCCTTTGTCAGTTTTTTTATGGTGTTTATGCTCTTCTCTAGGGCTTCAATGAAGAGTTCAATTTCCCCTGATGGAGGTCTGTAGAGGCTTGCTATGGCTATATTTGCTTGCTTTTCATTTTTTATTAGGCACCATAGTAGTTCTATGTGTTCATTTGATAAGTTAGCTGTTATTAGTGCTTCAGGATCTAGAATTTTGGTGTCTTTGCCAATACGTTGCCTGACACCGAAAAGTTTGACGTGTCTCGACGATTAAAAGTGATTTTGCGCATTGGCGGTGCGTCCTGCGAGAAGCGTCGTAATGTGACAGCCCCATAATATCATGTTAGAGTCGGTACATGATTAGGAATCCCAACTTATTGAAAACAATCCTAATTTGTCAGTGCAATTTTCCAAATAGATTTAAACAACTATGTATGTATTAATCATGCATTGAAATATGTTCAGACTGGCAAAAGGCAAAAGGTTGGCCCGAGCAAGAACAGTTTAAACACTCCTGGGTGCGGGACCAGACCAAACCAGTATCACAGCTGTCCAGCGCTGAAAACAAGTGCCCTTGCGGGAGCTTATACGTTATGGGCAGAGTAAATACTTTGTCAATAAATTAATTTTTTTTTCAAACTGGCCCTAGTACTAAAGGCCCAGTCAGACCTTACCGGACTGAGTACCGGACACCACCGGACAAAGAATTGTCTAGTCCGTTGGTGTCCAGTGTCAAAATGTACCGAAATGTACCAAAATGTACTGGATGAAACAAACGCTAAACGGACAAGGAACGTACATTAACGAATAGCCACCGGACGATAACCGGATGATAACCGGACGACAACCGAATGTCTAACTGACGGACCGGACACCAACCGGACACCAACTGGACACCTACCGGACTGTTCACGGACGCACCAAAAACTGACGGACCGAATTCCCACAGCACCGTCAACGGACTCTTCAGGATACAAACCGGACACCTAACGGATGGGTACCGGACATGAAACGGACAAAACGGACTAAACGGACTTAAAACGGACACCAACCGTACACCTCAGTCCGGCGGTGTCCGGTACAAGTTTTGTGCATGTTCAAAACTTGCTACCGTACACACCGGACACCACCGGACACAGAACGGACACGCTGGATGCCAACCGTATATAAACCATTCATTGCCGTATTTCACTGGACAGTGTCCGGTTTCTGTCCGGTTCCTCAATCCGGTGAGGTCTGACTGGGGCTTAATGGTTATAATTTGACTACAATGGCCCTAGAAAACCTTTGGAGAATACAATGCTTAAGAATTTATAAACAAGGAATAGCTATATATCGGTTCATGATGATTGTGAACATCAGTAAAGGTTTCTTGGTAATCTCAGGGTTCTCCTTTAAAGAACAGTGTTTGGTGATAGTATGCGATTTGTTTGTTGTTTGTTTGTTGTTGTTCTACGTCCTAGCAACATTTAAGGTCATATCAGGAAGGGTACCGACTTGTGTTAGCGCACACTCATGGCGACTTTATAGTGCTGCCCCACTGGGAAACCAGGCCGGCGGCACCATGACCTGGTATATCCCACTCAGTCACATTATCCTGACACTGAGCACACCAGTCCTTGCCCTATCCTAATAAAGCTGAGCGCCAGGCTAGGAAGTGACAAGTATCAATTTTTAAGTCATTGGTTTGACTCGACCGGGGTTCGAACCCACAAACGATTTGTTCACAGGACGAAGGCATTTTATTTTTACATTTTCTTAACCTATTAAACAAGTTGTAAATAGAAACTGGCTTGGGTTTTAAATTCCACTTCTCGTGCACTACTTACAATTTGTAACACACTAACCCCAATATGGATAATGTAGTGCTGCCACCTACCGTCTGGCTCATGCGCCACTTCCGCCCAACATGAGCTGCTCACCAGCTTTACAAACTCCGGGCATGTGATTGGGTGCAGCCAAAAAAAACCTGAACATTTTTCTTAGGTTATCGCGGGGAAACACAGCATCCCACTGAGTTGCGAGAGGGATGCAAATAGTGTATTTCACAGGTCTTTCAGTGGCCAGAAAAACAACAGAATTAAACAAAAAACAGAATTCCGCTTTTGGTGGCCAGAAAAAAACTGAATTCCGGTTAAAACCAGAGAAATCACATGCCTGAAACTCGGAGCAAGGTGGGGTTGTTTGTTTGTTGTTTACATGCTAGCAATATCTAAGGTAATATCAGGACATATACCGACTTGTGACAGTGCGCACTCATGGTGACTTAATAGTGCTGCCCCGCTCAGAGACCAAGCCACCAGCACCATGACCTGATACACCATTATCCTGATACTGAGCCAACCAGTTCTTGCCCTATCCTAATAATGCTGAGCACCAAGCTAGGAAGTGACAAGTATCAATTTTTAAGTCATTCGACCAGGGTTCGAACTCATGGGTTCGAATGCCACGATCTACCAAAATTGGAGACGGACGCTCAATTCATTCGACCATCCCGTCTGGTCCATCAATTTAAAGTAATTTGGTAGCATTCGTGGGGTTTTCCTCCGAAGTAAACAAACCATACTGAAGTAGCGTGTGGCCAGACTTGTAGGGGGGAATGTCATTGAATAAAGCTAACACTAGGGGTTTACCTACATACAACTTTTTAGTGTCACTACCGTTACACAGTTAATAGGGATAGAACCCTAAAGTGCAGCAATGCAGTAGTAGCCCTGCCGTTGTAAAAAGTAAAGTTAGTTTTATTTCACGACGCCTCGAGAGCACATTTATATTTATATCATCGGCTATTGGACACGATTTCTCGCCGTGAATATGGCCTATGTTGCCGACATGGCGTAAAGCAACCACCACTCAATCAAGCTATTGGACATCAAGCATATGGTCATTCTGGCATATTCCTGTGGACGAAACCTGCTACCGCCACATAGGCTACTCTTTCCGATAAGCAGCAAGGGGTCTTTTATCTGCACTTTCCCACATACAGGACAGCACATACCACAGCCTTTGATGAATGAACCAGTTGTGGACCACTGGTTGGAACAGAAAATAGCCCAAACTGCAAATGGGGGAACCCACTGAGCAGGATCGATCGGATGACCCACAGAAAGTGGTTCGGATTAACGAGGTTGCATTGTACATACACAAACATACAGTGTGCCCAAATTAGGTGTGCGTCGCCGAGTCTACGCGGCAGAGAGTGCGTTTGTTGATTGTGGCCTTTCGAACCTCACCGAAATAGAACAGCAAAGATGAGATCTGCGTGCACAGCGTACAACTCACCTGAGCACCCAAGTGGGTCACGGTGCATCATTGGAGACGCCCAGTGAACAACCCCCCGTGAATGACACGTTCAGCACGTATACTTTAAAACAGCGTATTCGGAAGGTTGGTTGGTTTGTTGTTGTTTTACGTCCTAGCAACATCTATGGTATTCGGAAGGTTTTTGAGTTTTCGGTCATTTTTCAGAGATCAAAATATTTTTGTTTGTTTGTTGTTGTTTTACGTTCCAGCAACATCTAAGGTCATATCAGGACGGGTACCGACTTGTGACAGTGCGCAGTCATGGTGACTTTATAGTGCTGCCCCATTGGAAGACCAGGACGCTAGCACCGTGACCTGATATCCCACTCAGTCACATTATCCTGACACTGAGCCAACCAGTCCTCACCCTATCCTAATAACGCCGAGCGCCTGGCTAGGAAGCGACAAGTACCAATGTTTAAGTCATTGGTTTGACTCGACCAGGGTTCGAACCGACGACCCCACGATCTACCAACACGGGAGACAAACGCTCTAACTCATTCGGCCATCCCGTCTAGTCCGATAAAAATAGTGAATAGTGACTTAATTGGTACAATCTGCCTTCATTATTTAGCTTGAGGTAACTTTGATATTATTTGTATATGTACATGTAAGTGCATTCCATGTATGTATGTAATTGTGTTTGCTCTATTATTACATACCTTTTATCTAGGCTCTACTGCACGCTGCATGTAGTTCCAGATTCGGCCACACCGGAGCCACTAGTCATAGGCTTTGACACTTTTATGCCAGCTGTGCCTGGTTGTTATCGCCTCCAGACCCACTCGGACGATCTGTTTATACATATATATATATATATATATATATATGTATACACATATATATAGGTATATATACATAAATACATATATACATATATCATCGTCATCATCATGCTCTCGGTCGCGATGCGACAAAGACTGCTTTCATTACTTGACTGCCGCTCTCCATTTAGCTCTCTGCTGTGAGAGTGATGTCCATGAGTCGGTCTTAATGTCTCTCAGCTTCAGGTTTCTCTTGATGGTATCCTTGAACCGGAGACGAGGGCGCCCTCTCTTTCTGTAACCAGAAGACAGTTGAGAATAGAGGATCTGCTTTGGTAGCCTGTCTGATGACATCCTCATGAGGTGTCCAGTCCACCGGAGATTCTTTTTGATCAGAAGATCTTCCATAGAGGGCAGCCCCGTCCGTTCGAGTATTTCCGTATTTGTCACTTTGTCCTTCCAGGTTAGCCTTATGATTGAACGCAGATGTCGCATCATGAAGGCATGCAGCTTTTTCCCCTCTCGTCTGTAGACTGTCCAGGCCTCGGCTCCTTATAGTAGGGTGGATATTATAAACACATATATATATATACCTAACAATTCACATACATGTGAATTAGGCCATGTTTGTGGCACTTACCTACTATTAAATTACATCAAGTGTAGATCAATATCAAAATATATATCGAATGCAAAAAAAATAAAAAATAAAAGATATTAACTTGTTTCCCTCCATCATATCACAACTACATAGGATGAGTGGCCGCAGACCACAGACCACAGACCTCACACCACGTGCCACTCTGTGTCAACAGCAACACAAATTTCCCCACCCACCATCCATCATCCTAACAACGCGGCGAGTCAGTCGAAGCCAATATCTGGGCAGCTAATTTCGCACCCTCCCTCCCCCCCCCGCCCCGAACCCCATCACTTACCCCTGACCCCCCTCCCCCCTCCCCCCTCCCCCCTCCCCCACAGCCACATCACCAACACCAGCCATGCCCCTCTCCCTGTTACCTCAACTCCCACAACTGTAAATGAGAGCGTCAAAAAGTAAAGCTTGTTTTATTTAACAACACCTCTAGAGCGCATTCATTTTTATCATCAGCTATTGGACGTCAAAGAAAATATACACACATTTAGCAGCATTTGAGATGTGGACTTATCGAAGGATGATGAAAATATCATGGACAAAGAAGATCACCAACAAAGAAGTTCTCAGAAATCTTTTAAATAAGAAACGCTTGTTTACCACTATACAGACAAAGAAACTTATTTATTTTGGCCACATCATTCATTAGAGTTCAATATACCATACATTGTTGGAAGGTGAATGGCAGCAGAGGGAGAGGGAGACCAAGAACATCATGGTTTAGAAATTTTCACAGTGGACAGGCTTGAATTATTCACAGTCTATCAGAACAGCACACCATCGCGACAAGTGGAGAACCATTGCCTCCAACCCTCGACTAGAGGACGGAACTATTGATTGATTGATTGGACGTCAAACACATGGGTCATTCTGACATTTCTTTGGAGGAAACCTGCTGCCGCCGCATAGGCTACTCTTTCCGATAACCAGCAAGGGATCGTTGATATACACTTTCCTACAGACATGACAGCACATACCGCAGCCTTTGATGAACCAGTTCTGGACCACTGGTTGAATGAAACGGAAAATAGCCCAAACTGAAAATGTGTCCACTGAGCAGGATCGATCCGATGACCCACACCTTCACAGGTGGACACTCTATCATCTGAGCTACGCTCCACTCCCCGGTAGTGTCAATATGCCCCCACTTCAAAGTTGTCTTCGCCAACCACCTATTAATCATCGGCAATTTTGGAGCCACAGTTGTCGCTTTGGGTCTGAAATGTGGATCCCCATGTAAAAGGGGGTTTCATCTTAAACTGTAAAAACAATCCCTCCTTCCCTGCAGTTAAATAAAAAATCAATTATAACAACCTCCTTATTTAAGTTGCATAATCCGATGGTGTGGAATTTTGATATTTTCTAAGATAAATATATTAGGTTGATTGCTATAATCTATCTTACTTTACTTAGAAGCAACTTTTATTTTAAATGGCTAACTTTTGAAATATTTGAAGCGCAAACATGTTAAATTAATTGTGGCAAGCACACCAACATGCTGACACCATAGTCTTCTGAAGGAACAAGTTCTAATAAATTGACTTGGCATTCCCTTCGATGTGGTAATAAATGCTTAATAAGTGCACCGGTATCTAAGTTTGATACATATATATGCAGAATAAAATCTAGGTTAGGGCTTTGGTTTTGAAAAATTGATCGGTCTATGCAGCAATAAAATTAAGAGAATTGTAGCTACGTAAACAAACGATTAAAGGGTAAATAATGGAACAGAGATAACCGCATGTTACTGATTTGAGATAAGGTTTAGATCTAGGTTTTAAACCCACGTTTAAACACAGTCTCACACCCCAGTCCCCTCACTACCAGTCCCACTCCAGTCCCACACACAGTCTCACCCCTAGTACCCTCACTCCCAGTCCCACTCCCAGTCCCACACACAGTCTCACCCCCAGTACCCTCAATACCAGTCCCACTCCCAGTCCCACACACAGTCTTACCCCCAATCCCCTCCCTACCAGTCCCACTCCCAGTCCCACTCCCAGTCCCACACACAGTCTCACCCCCAATCCCCTCACTGCCATTCCCACTCCCAGTCCCACACACAGTCTCACAGTCAGTACCCTCACTCCCAGTCCGACTCCCAGTCCCGCAGTCTCACCCCAGTACCCTCACTCCCAATCCCACTCCCACTCCCAGTCCCACCCCCAGTACCCCCACTCCCAGTCCCATTCCCAGTCCCACACACAGTCTCACCCCCAGTCCCCTCCCTGCCAGTCCCACTCCCAGTCCCACTCCCAGTCCCACTCACAGTCCCACCCCCAGTACCCCCACTCCCAGTCCCACGCCCAGTCCCACCCCAGTCCACCCACTCCCAGGTCTGTCCCCAGTCCCACCAGTCCCATCCCCATTCCCACCCCCAGTCTCACGCCCAGTACCCTCACTACCAGTCCCACACCCAGTTCACCCGGAGTCCACCCCCAGTACCCCACTCCCACTCCACCCCCACTCGAGGTCCAACCCCCAGTCCCACCCCATTCCCACTCCCAGTCCCACACCAGTCCCACACCAGTCCCAGTCCCACCCCGAGTCCCCACCCCTATTCCCAGTCCCACCCCCATTCCCCCTCCCACCCCCAGTTCCACTCCCTGTCCCACTCACAAATCACAACCCAGTCTCAGTCCAGTCCCACCATAGTCCCACTACCAGTCCACCCCCAGTCCCACCCTCACATCAGTACATCTCCACCCCCATCCCCAATGGCACTTCAATCCCACCCCCCAGTCTCACCCAGTCCCACCTAGTCCACCACCCGTTCCACCCCAGTCCTACCCCCACCCCCAGTTCCCACTCCCATCCCAATCACACTCCGAGTCCCACCCCCAGTCTCACCCCAGTCCTACCCAACCCCAGTCCACCACCACCCCCACCCCACCCAGTCCCACTCCCAGTCCCACCCCCAGTCTCACCCCCAGTCCCACTCGTTCCTACTCTGGCTTCTGGCGCCGCTCACTGTTTCACTGCTTCACTGCGTCACTGCTAGCGCTCAGCACCTCGGCAGTACCGCCACGAGCGGCGTGCAGTGGTGGTGCGGTAAAGTACTGCCGCCCGGCCCCAATCATTAACTATTCACACTGTGGACAAAGCAACAACAAACTCATTTCCTCCATGCATTATGAAGATGCCGACCACCCGGCCGGCAGTCAGTTGAATGGTGGTGGTGGACCAGGGTGGTGGTGGTGGGCCATGGTGGTGGTGGTGGTAGTGGTGGTGGTGGTGGTGGTAGTTGGCAGTGTGGATTAGAGATCATTATCTTTTTTTTCTTTTTTTTTTTGTTCTTGTTATTTTACATCCTAGCAACATCTAAGGCCATATCAGGACGGGTATCGACTTGTGACAGTACGCACTCATGGCAATTGTATAGTGCTGCCCCACTGGGAAATCAGGCTGCCAGCACCATGACCCGATATCCCACTCAGTCACATTATCCTGACACTGAGCTAACCAGCCCTTGCCCTATCCTAATAATGCCGAGCACCAGGCTTGGAAGTGACAAGTATCAATTGTTAAGTCATTGGTTTGACTTGACCGGGAACCGAAGTCGCGAACTCCCGATCTTCCACACGCGAGGCCTGTGCTCTGCCGATTCGGCCACCGCGCCCGATGAGATCATTATTATCAATGAACGTTGGAGAAAATAACAAAGAGCCAGGTGGAGGTGTATGGTTTGTTGGTTTGTTGGAGTTTTACATCCTGGAAGCATCTAAGGTCATATCAGGATGGGTGCCAACTTGTGACAATGCGCACTCATGGTGACTTTATAGTGCTACCCCACTGGGAAACCAGGCCACCGGTATCATGATCCAATATCCCACTCAGTCACATTATCCTCATACTGAGCTAACCAGTCCTTGTCCTATCTTATTATTGATGCGCGGCAAGGAAGGACGAGGAGGGGAGAGTGGATTAAGAGGGCATTTTATTGAGAAATGCCCGAGGCTTTCATGGATATACATTAATCAAGCATGAATAAGGCATGTCAAGTGTAATGGCTCAATGTAATAAGGAGCAATATGAATAATAGGTAAGTACAATATAATGTATGAGGCATGGTCATGATAACAGTGTCAAATGTCAGGATCATGAGTAATGAGGAGTCAGAGAGATATCAAGTATAATATCATAAAGTGTCAATGTCAGATAATGTTAGTAGTTGGCGGGAGGTGGGCCCGAGGAGCCCTCAACCCTATAGTGGAGAGTTGGTGTATAGGGATGGTGGGTGGGGAAAAAAGGGTAGGAGGAGCGGAGTGTGTGGAGGCAGGAAGGCGAGTGGCCCGAGGCGAGGCTGGAGGCGGTTATAAGGGAAGGAGGGGGGGTATTATGTAAGAGCCAACGGCTGGAGGAAAGAGAGGAGAGAGGGGGGGGGGCGCCCTCCCTCGCCTCGCATCAACCGCAATGCGAGCATTACGACCGATGCGCGGCAAGGAAGGACGAGGGGCGAGAGTGGATTAAGAGGGCATTTTATTCAGAAATGCCCGAGGCTTTCATGGATATACATTAATCAAGCATGAATAAGGCATGTCAAGTGTAATGGCTCAATGTAATAAGGAGCAATATGAATAATAGGTAAGTACAATATAATGTATGAGGCATGGTCATGATAACAGTGTCAAATGTCAGGATCATGAGTAATGAGGAGTCAGAGAGATATCAAGTATAATATCATAAAGTGTCAATGTCAGATAATGTTAGTAGTTGGCGGGAGGTGGGCCCGAGGAGCCCTCAACCAAGACAGAGGAGAGGGCTCGAGGGGCCACCGAGGGGGCGAGGCGCCGCACGTATGCGTGTACCGCCTCAGAGGTCCAGGTGCCCTGGGCCATGATGTCGGAGATGTCGACTCCGGCGGCATGGCAGGCCTGAGGGGGCCAAGGAAGCGAGGCACAGGCGGGCGACGTCCTCCACCTCGGCCAGGGTAAAACCTGCATCAGAGGCTGGGGTTAAAGGGGAAGGCGTTATGTGAGGGCGATATGCTGCGGAGCCCGAGGCGCACGACGCCGGCGCGGGCCACCTCGGCCCAGGGGCCGTCGAGGTGGGCGCGGCTGAGGGCATCGGCGAGGACGAGCTCGGCCCCGGGCTTGTGGAGGATGGTGAGGGTGAAGCATCCCGTCGCCACGAGGAGCCAGAGCTCCCGAGCGCAGGTCCCGAGGGTAGCATCGCGGGCGCGGCCCGAGGTGAGGGAGGCGGCGGAGGCCATGTTATCAGTATTGATCACGATGGTGGCCCCCGCCACGTCGTCAGGCATGAGGGCGCGGAGTGCGACGACGAGGTTGACCGCCTCCAACTCATGGATGTCGGGGAACCGCGCCCGGAAGTCGGAGGTGTACCCTCAGGCGTAGCAGTGAGTAGCAGAGAAGGCGCCCCCGCCCGTGAGGCAGGAGTCGCACTCTATGACGTGGACGCGCCCTGCCGGGGCGCGGAGGAGGTGGAGGCCGTTGGAGGCCCGGCCGTAGAGGGCGAACCACCTCAGGTCCCGGAGGGCGTTGTCGTCGAGGGTGAGGGAGGCGCAGCCGAAGCAGCGGCGGAGCGCCCCGAGGAGGCGACTCATGAACCTCCGTGCGGGGAGGACGCAAGTCCCCACGTGGTTCAAGCGCCCGAGGAGGCTCTGGAGCTCGCGTCGAGTTATGGCGGGGCAGGTGAGGCGGGCCTCGCATGAGAGGACGAGGTCGTCGACTTTGTTGGGGGCGATGCGAACCGTCATCGCCTCACTGTCGAGGGCGAAGCCTAGCCAGGTGAGGCGGACAGCAGGGGGTGGCACTTCCCGGGCGCCACGTCGAGCCCGAGGGCGGCAGCGAGGGCGAGGAAAGCGTCGAAGGCCTGGCAGGCCTTGAGGTAGGAGGCCTCGCACCCGACAAAGTCGTCGACGTAGACGAGGGTGTGAAAGCCGTCGCGCCTCATGATCCAGGCGACGGCGGCCGTCACACGGACACAGGCCACGCCCGAGGAGCGGCAGCCAAAGGGGAGGGCGAGGTCAATGTATATTTTTTGGTTAAGGGTGATCCCATATAGGGGGCAGGCGAGGGGGTCGGCGCGGAGTTGCCGGTATGCGCGGGAGATATCGGCGGACCAGAGGTATGCGCCGGGGCCCTCTCCCGTGAGGCGGTGGCCGAGGTCAGCGACTGAGGGGAGGGTGTATGAGTGGGGTTTCCCGAGGTATTCCCGGCGAGGGATGCCGGCATTGATGCTGGCGCCGGGGGTAAAGGAGAGGTCGACGATGACCCGCCTCTTGCCCGGGTCAGATTTGGGGCGGGTCATCATGGGAGAGACCTGAGTCCAGGGGGTGAAGGGAGGGATGGTGAAGGGGCCCGCGAGGGCGCCGAGGGCGAGCTCGGTTTTTATGAAGGTCTCTATGTGGGGGGCGTGCTCAGGGGGCTCGCGGTGGTTGGTGAATGTAGGGCGGGGGGGGGATGAGGCGGAGAAATTGGCGGGGAACCCGAACTCGATGAGGTCGAGGAGGGCGGGGTCGGGGTAGTCGCGGAGGCGGTCGCGCCATGCGGGGATGTGGAGGCCAGAGGGGAGGGGGATGCGGGCGGCCAAAAAGTTAGGGAGGCCCGCTTCCCTGAGTGCGGCGTATGCGCGGGTGAAGGTGGGGTAGCGGGCCCAGGCCTCCCTAGAGGCGTGGGGCCAGATGGCGAGGAGGGTGGGGGCGGTAGTCATGGGGGGAGGGGCCGCAGGAGGGGGCGGCGGGGAGGGTGTCTTGGATGTGGGGTTGAACCACGTCAGAGATGTGCTCGCTGAGGTCGTGGTGGGGGGGGTGGGGGGGGGGGGAGGGAGAGGCGCGGTGAGGGAGTTTGAGGGGGGCGGCGAAGGAGGTGGGGGAGGGGGGCGGGGTGGGGGAGGGCTGGGGGGGTCGGCCTCAGGGGGGAGGCCGGGGAGATGGGTGAGGTAGGCTGTGTCGGCGGGGGAGGGTGTGGGGGGGCGGCGGGGGGGCGAGGCTTGTGGTGAGACCGTGGCGTGGGGTGGCCGGGTGGTCGGTGGAGATGAGAGAGAGACGGCGGGGCCTGTGGTAAGGCCGAGGCGGGGGGGGGCCGGGTGGTCGGCGGGGATGAGAGAGCGGTGGCGGTTGGGTGCAGGGTGGCGGTCTGAGGGAGGGTCTGTTGGGTCACGGCGGGCGGCGGCCAGAGGGGGGGCTTTGAAGCCTGGTGTGGTGTGAGCGGTTGGGTGCTCTGCGGTCAGGGCGCGGGCCGGCCGGTACGGCGGGGAGATGTGAGCGGGCGGCGGGATGTGAGAGGGCAGCAAGATGTGAGAAGGCGGGGAGTCAGGGGGCGGTGAGATGTGAGGAGGGTCGGTTGTGGGTGTGCGTGGGGGGTTGGGTGGGGCCGGCTGGGTCCCTCCGGGCCGGGCTGGAGGGGGTGGCGGACTAAAAATCCGCCGAGGGGGCGGGGGCCCCCCGGTCTCAGGTTCTCTTGCTATTACATACGGCCTCGGAGTGCATAGTGAGGAATTTCCTAACATTTGCGCAGTATGCGCAAGCGTGTCGATACCTCGACGCCCCCTCCCCATGTGTCTCGCCGGCGCCTGCTCGGTCGCAGGAGGCCGGGTCACGGTTCCAGGAGGGGCAGGGGGCCCCGTGGGATTCTCGGACGTAGGGGATCCTGGTGTCGGTCTGGGGGCGGGAAAGGGGCCTGGGGGCGGGGCGGGCGGGGTCGGAGGAGCGGGCAGGGCTGGGGAGGGCAGCTGTGGGGGTGGTGAGGGCCTCCATGCGGAGCATGTTGATAGCGGCGGGGTCGTGCCAGCCGTGTGGGAGCCTACCGTCCGCGATCCAGGTAAATACCGTCTCCGAATAACGGCGGACGGTAGCCCAGGGGTGGACGAGATTGTCTCGGTGGATGGTGAGGGCGTGGTGGCTGAGCCCGGGAAGGGAGTGGGCGGGGAAGGCGGGGTGGGCCCCCAGCATGCGGAGGGCGAGGGTGTATTCGTCCTTGGTGGCCTCCCCTCGCTTCACCGCCTTCCTCTCCGCCCCCCCGTTCTATTAGATCACAAGGGAAGATGTAGTGGGGGGAAATACCTTTCCGTCGACCGGCGTTGTGAGTGTCGGCTGAGTCGAGGATTTCCCGGACCGCGTCGGCTGCGGAGGTGGCCGAGTGGGCGTGGGCATCGCGGTAGTGCAGGGCGGGCGGGGCCTCCGAGGGCTGAGAGGTGGATGCCCCTCCCCTGGTGAAGCGGAGGTAGTTGGGATGGATGGCCCCTGGAGCCGCCGGCAGGGGCGGCGGAGGCGGGTGGGCCCCCCCCACGGTGTGACGGGGGGCCCGGGGGGTGTCGCTCTGCTGAGGCGGCGCCGGCGGGGGCACGGTGACCGGGGCGGGGGCGTGATGAGGCGCGGCTCCGCGCTCGTCCCGGGCGTCGATTATGTCGAGTCTTGCCGTCATGCGCTCCATGGCCGCGACTGTGTCGAGTAGAGTCGCCTGCATGGTGCGCCCCCATTCCGAGGGGGGGTCGCCGGGGACGGTCCTGGGGAGCGGGGCGGCCTGAGGGGGCGAGGAGGGCGCGGATGAGTGTGTCGATCCGGTCGATCCCGCCTCGGAGATGCGCTGCGCCTCCCTGCGGGCGGCGCGCCTCCCCCGGCCTCGTCCGTTAGGCATGATGCGGCGTGGAGAGAGAGCCAAAGAAAAAAGGGTAGGAGGAGCGGAGTGTGTGGAGGCAGGAAGGCGAGTGGCCCGAGGCGAGGCTGGAGGCGGTTATAAGGGAAGGAGCGGGGGGTATTATGTAAGAGCCAACGGCTGGAGGAAAGAGAGGAGAGAGGGGGGGGGGGCGCCCTCCCTCGCCTCGCATCAACCGCAATGTGAGCATTACGACCAATGCTGAGCGTCAGGCTAGGTAGCGACAAGTATCAATTTTCATAAGTCATTGGTTTTACTCGACCAGGAATCAAACTCCCCACCTTTTGCACAGAAAACCTGTTCTCTGCCAATTCAGCCTACCATGTCCAATGTGTGGTTGGAGGGGGAGGGGGGGGGGGGTAAGTGTGTGGGGGGGGGGGGTTGCCATGGAAGGACCGCCATGAGGGGAGATGTTGGGAGATGAAGACATCAATCCCTATTTACTGGCACCAGACGGGATGGCCGAATGAATGAGCGTCTGTCTCCCGTCTTGGTAGATTTTGGGATTCTAACCCATGGGTTCGAACCCTGGTAGAGTCAAACCAATAACTTTAAAATGTATGCTAGTCACTTCACAGCCAGGCGCTCGGCATTATTAAGATGGGGCAAGGACTGGTTGGCTCAGTGTCAGGAGAATGTGACTGAGTGGAATATCAGGTCATGGTGCTGGCGGCCTGGTCTCCCAGTGGAGCAGAACTATAAAGTCACCATGAGTGCGCACTGTCAGAAGTCAGTAGCTGTACTGATATGACCTTTGGTGTTGCTAGGACGTAAAACTCCGACAACCAACGAATCAAGTATTGGAGCTTTGGGATAGACCAATGACAGTCAACATGTCATGTTTCAGCACACACACACAGACCCTTTGCGAAATAGTAAATATTTTAAATGGGGGACCTCCGACTTTTTAGTTCAAATTCCTGCCGTTCGCGTCTCCACTGAACGAGTGGGCCTATTCGGCAAACTGTCACACTGCAAACCCAATGACTATGAGCAATCTTCATACAGAAGAAGTCAAATATCTCTAAAACCACAAGACCTACAGACAAACCACTTGGTATACATATAGAAAACATACAACGAATACATTATATTAAATTTCTAAGGTTAGGGTTCTGTATTTCTATTAATTTTGAATAAAGTAAACGTTTTGCACTGGGCGTACCGCCAAACTCAGTGCATTGTCAATGGCCGTGAGCAATCTTCATACAGAAGAAGTCAAATATCTCTAAAACCACAAGACCTAGAGACAAACCGCTTGGTATACATATAGAAAACATACAATGAATAGATTGTATTAAATTTATAAGGTTAGGGTTCTGTATTTCTATTAATTTTGAATAAAATATACGTATTGCACTGCGCGTACCGGCAAACTCAAAGCATTGTCAATGACCGTGTAGGCCCACTAGTACCGATGCGCCACCAAGTGTCGGAAAATGAACTACGCCACATGTCCCCCATTGAGCTCCCTGTGGAAATCGTAACTAATGTCCCTCTTTCTCCTTTCCAGTTTCCACAAACAGAGCCTGCAAAGTCTAGTAGATCCCCCTTGGTTACCTAATATAACTTAAAGTTGCATGGTCCGATGGTTCTGACTTTCTGGTATTCTCTGAGATAAATATATTAGGTTGACCATTATAATCTACCCACTTGCTATCCGGACCGCACTTCGTACACACCTCTCTCTATCTCCTCTCTGCTGGCCATGCTCCTCCTTGATATTATCTGAAAAGAGTTCCAGGAGGGGGAGCCTGCCAGCATTTCACTTTCTGCTCTTACTCTGTCCGTGTCTTTGGCTCGCCGGCTGGTCACCATAGAGCAAATAGACAAGGTCCTTTGACTCAACTCTCCTCATTTCTCTTTCCTATACTCTACCCTTTTTTTCTCCCAGGCTTACGTCTCCCCCTGATGAAGGGAGTTGTTTGCTTGGGTGGGGCCCTTTACCTTATTGTTTCTCTTGCCTTGTTCTTGTTGCTGGAACCGCTGGACCCACCTTTGCCCGTCCATTCCTCCTAAACCCTTGCTGCTGTCGACTGGATACGAGTGCTCTGCTACCGCCGGACCGGAGAGATTCGGGGCCGCCCCAACGCTTCGCGGTTTTGAATGTTGTAAAGAGATCCCCAGGTTCTACAACCGTCCCTACTGAAGATTAATCTTCAACCAAAGATTGGACCGATTTATCGAGGCCTTTCCATATTGCTGCAGTTCTGCAGCCGGTAACCGTTGTAAGGTTATGAACCACCGCAAAAGCAAGTTATAATCTACCTTACTTTAGTTTGAAGTAACTTTTCTTTTAAATGGCTAGCTTTTGAGATATTTGATGCTCAAACATGCTAAATTAATTTTGGTAATCATGCCAAAACATTGACACCATAGGCTTCTGCAGGAACAGATTCTATTAAATTGCTTCAGCATTCCCTTCTATGTGGCGACAAATGTTTAATAAATGCACCAGTGTCTAAATTAGATATGTAGAATCAAATCTAGATAATTGTTTTGGTGTTTAAAATTTGATGTTTTCATCGGACTATGCAACTTTAAGTTAAGATCATGGACCAGATCTAGTCTAGTCACTTAAAGATCTAGTCACTCTATTTTCTTACATCCTGGTATGCAGGTATTGCAGGTATAGCAATACCTCAGGGAGTTTGACGCCCCTGCCTTGCAGAGTTGTAAACCACTGCCTTGTGGTACAGGTTCTTGACAGAACCGAAGGCTAAGGGAGCAAACCCTAAACAGAAAACCATGTCACTGGGGCAGCATTAAGGGTGGTTGATGTATGGAACTCCCAACATCTCCTGTCCAGCCACTGCAGGGACAAATAGTTTTACGCCTCTCTTGACATGTTCTTGCCTGTGTGAAACCTCTATTTGCTCCCCGAGAGAGTCCCGCTGGTAACTTGCAAAAGCCAGCAGCACTTCAACACTTTTGCCGGCAGCTTTCATGAAATGGCTACCAAAGCAGATCCTCTATTCTCAACTGTCTTCTGGCTACAGAAAGAGAGGGCGCCCTCGTCTCCGGTTCAAGGATACCATCAAGAGAAACCTGAAGCTGAGAGACATCAAGACCGACTCATGGATGCAACTCTCACAGCAGAGAGCTAGATGGAGAGCGGCAGTCAAGTAATGAAAGCAGTCTTTGTCGCATCACAACCGACAGCATGATGATGATGATGATGATGATGATTTTCTTACATAAATAGTTACTATTTTAAAACGTATTAAAATTCTGGAAATATTAATCATTGCATTGCATTTGGAGCTAACAAGACTAACTTCAACAGCTGAGAATGGCCTGTCCGGTTTATGACCTTAGATGTTGCTAGGACGTAAAACAACAACAAATAAACAAACAAACAGCTGAGAATGGTCATTATGACCAACTGACCCTAATAGTCACAGACTGACTACAAAAGCTCTCAGCCTTGATTGGACCATAAATAACTGGCGCGCTTGATTGATTGATTGGTGTTTTCTTTACGCCGTGTCGGCAGCATAGGCCATATTCATGGCGAGAATTGTTTATTCTTTTTATTCAACCATCGCTTTTACATATAATGCACCAGACTGGATGGCCGAATGAGTTAGAGCGTTCATCTCCCATGCTGGTAGATCATGGGATCGTGGGTTCAAACCCTGGTCGAGTCAAACCAATGATTTAAAATTGATACTTGTCGCTTCCTAGCCAGGCGCTCGCCATTATTAGGATAGGACAAGGACTGGTTGGCTCAGTGTCAGGATAATGTGACTGAGTGGAATACCAGGTCATGGTGCAGGCAGCCTGGTTTCCAAGTGGGACAGCACTATAAAGTCGCCATGAGTGCGCACTGTCACAAGTCGGTACCCATCCTGATATGACCTTAGATGTTGCTAGGACGTAAATCAACAACAAACAAACATATAATGTAAAAGGATACAATCAATTATCTGTCAATAGACATTAAATATCTCGCAGAGAATACGTTGTTTCAAGATATGCCACCCGTGACTAATCATATCCAATCATCATAATTTTGATTAAGCAAAGCTATGTTGGTCATGTTTGTGTCCCTTTAAATGGCATACGAGTTGCTGTTGTTGTTGTATGTCCTAGCAACATCTAAGGTCATATCAGGACGGGTACAGACTTCTGACACTGACATTGCGCACTCATGACGACTTTATAGTGCTGGCCCACTGGGACACCAGGCCACCAGCACCATGATCTGATATCCCACTCAGTCACATTATCCTGACACTGAGCCAACCAGTCCTTGCCTATCCTAATAATGCTGAGTGCCAGGCTAGGATTTTGTTTGTTTGTTTGTTGTTGTTTTATGTCCTAGCAACATCTAAGGTCATATCAGGATGGGTACCGACTTGTGACAGTGCGCACTCATGGTGACTTTATAGTGCTGCCCCACTGGAAGACCAGGCTGCCAGCACCATGACCTGATATCCCACCCAGTCACATTATCCTGACACTGATCCAACCAGTCCTTGCCCTATCCTAATAATGGCGAGTGCCAGGCTAGGATGCGACAAGTATCAATCTTTAAGTCAGGATTAGAACCCACAAACTCATTGGTTCAGATCTCCCGATCTCTCAAAAGAGGCGATGGACGCTCTACTTACTCGGCCAACCCGTCTGGTTAAATGGTACGCGATCATTCCCATAGATTTAATCAAATAAAGTAACTAATTACTTGATTTAGTCAGTCTTATCAAAAATGTTTAAAGATAATTCTAGAACCATATAATACCATATAATGCATATTCACAGAATGCATGATATTTTTACCGAACTGGAATTGTATGCAGTTACTACTACCCCTGATAGTTCATATATAATATGTATAATACTTATAATATCGAACAGGATTTGCATGTGGTTATTATTACAACTGATAGTTTCATTTATGTATCAAGGAATTGTACTGTACGGCCGAAAGACTAGTGCTCTGGCACTGACAAGAGATATTATTCAATGAATAAAATACACTTAGTTTAAAAAAATCAAAGCTGATCTGGATTAGCCAAAGAAATAGTGCATGGCTGTGATATCAATGACGAGGGCGATATTTTCATTTGTGCTTATGAATTTAACACTAAAGTGCCTGTCACACTATGCCGGATTGAGCAACTGACAGAATAGTCTAGTCCGGTAGTGTTCGGGCATGATAAGTATAAAAATGTATTAAAATGTGTCAAAATATTGCGATTTTGGGTCAAAGGCTGCCAGACGAACGGACATGAAACAGACATGAAACATACATGAATGGATAGCCAATGGACGATAAGCGGACTAAACAAACTCAAGCCGGTCCAGAACCATAGACGTCAATCCGGTGGCATCCATTCCAAGTTTTGTGCATGTTCAAAACTTGTAACGGATCAGGCTGGATATCAACGGATATCAAGGGATATACAATGGATATGCAACGGACACAAACCAGACTTTGCCGGATATCAATGGACTTTGTTCGGTTTCTTTCCGTTTCCCCAATCCGGTGATGTGTGACAGAGCTTTAAGATTTGGACCCCAAAACGAGGCTTGTTTCCTCAAAATAAGCCTCCATTAAAAACACCATTCTTGTAAGGGACTCATTGGTGTCAACGCGTTGGGGTAAATGTGTATGATTTGACATAAATAGCAAAATTCTCCATTCCTGCAGAGGATTTAAAATCCATGGATGCCTTTTACAAGGTCCGTACACATGTGAATATATGAAATTCAAGGCTATTTCACGGCTTTTCAAGGGTGTCTTTGATAGGAAGTCAAGACTATTTTCATTTGGATTTCAGGGGGGGGGGGACAATGGTGAATGCCGATTTCGGACTAATTTAGATCAGTGGGGACAGTTTAATGGAATTCAAGCCTTTTTAAGACTAATTACCCAAAATAGGTTAAATTCAATGCTTTTCAAGGCCGTGAAATCGGCCAAATGAAGTTCAAGATTTTTCAAGACGTTTCAACACTCTCCAGGCCATGTACAAACCTAGATAAAAGATTCACCCGGTACTTGTAGTACACGGGTGAATGACAACCTAGTGTAAATATGGGCGAAAATAGCTTTAGTATGGAACAGGAAGCAGAAACTGTGGTTCCATGATCAAATGGCTACATATATTGGCACAGATTTGGTGAAATGGGAGAGAATGCAAAAAGACAAGATGGCGGCCATAGAACGCCATCGATTTCAATTTTAAATCGTATTAAACTAGCTATTTTATTATATTTTTCAACTCAAAGGTAGCGGCTAAATATGAGTAGGAAGACATCTACAAAGCACAAAGAATAAATGTTGCTTCTTAGATTGTGAAATTAGGCTCTCATTTCATTAACCCGCTTTTTCGACCATTTTTATATAGGGTTGGTATTCACCCGTGTACTGCGAGTACCAGGTGAATCCTTTATCTAGTACGAACCCTGCTCCAAATTAAGCTAAATATACATATATATATATAGACAATTACAAAAACAAAACCACCCACAACAAACACACTAAAACAATGTGAAAGTTCTTCAAACTTACCTTAAACAGGCCAACATCTTGCTAACCAGCGCCACCGTGACGAGTGGGTGTGGCCTATAGGGATAATTGACGGGCCGTGGGCGTGGCCTAATCGGATGATTGACAGGTGGTCCTGACTACACCACTGAAGGAGGTCATGGGGCAGGTATAAAACACAGGTAGAACACTCATCCTCTGTGTATCTTACTAAAAATTGGCTGGCTTGGAAATTAACTCCTCCTGCGTGTGTGTAATAATTAGCTGACTTGAGACTTAACTCCTCCTGTGTCTGTGTGTGTGTGTGTCTTACTAGACTTGGCTGGCTTGAGACTTAACTCCTCCTGTGTCTGTGTGTCATCCCTGATGGTTGTGTATATATATATCCTCCAGCGGGTGTAGTTGTATTTCCTCCTGGTGTTGTCGTCCTGTGTAGGTGTAACCCAGAGCGCGCCCCCGGCCTCCGGGCGTCACCGGGCTGGCGGCGGGATGGGCGCCGGGCGCCGGGCGCCGGGCGCCGGGCGGTGGGCGGTGGGCGCCGGGCGCTGCCTCGGCGGGAAGTCGGGAGAGAGAGGCGCCGCGGTTGGCGGCAATTGGGAACGGTGCGTGGAGTGTGGGTGTGAATATGGGTGTGAATATAGCTGTGAATATGGGTGTGGTTCTCTGTATATGCAGGTGTGACCATCACCCATGCATGTGCGTCCTGGTTTGAGGCTACTAGATACACAGAGTCAGGGATAGATCATCATCATGCTGTCGGTCGCAATGCGACAAAGAACGCTTTCATTTCTTAACCGCTGCTCTCCATTTAGCTCTCTGCTGTGAGAGTGATGTCCACGAGTCGGTCTTAATGTCTCTCAGCTTCAGGTTTCTCTTGATAGTATCATTGAACATGAGACGAGGGCATCCTCTCTTTCTCTGACCAAAAGACAGGGATAGATACTGATCAGTGATACCACTTCCCACTCTACACACTCCTCCTCCCACTACCACAAACACACGCACACACTCACACAACTCAGCATCTTGCTCAGAACTCAGTTATGGAGTCTTACAAGTAATTATATTCGCCTTATTCAATTTGCTTATCCTTGATTTGTTTGTTATTTCTGTTGATTTGTGTGGTTTCATTTATTCATGGTATGGTTCCATTCCGTGTTTCCGGTTTGTCCCCCTAGCGGTGTCCGTGTATCTGTGCGCCATCTGGTGGCAGAATCAGAAGTTAACTCTATGTACACACGGTACTCTTACCACACACACATATCAGGCGCTCTAAATATGCAGAAGAATCCCTCCTCGTCCCCACACTCTGACTAGAAATAGAATCTCAAATATGCACCAAATAAATTATATCACATTTAACAACAGAAGAGTGATTATGCACATTACGACGGTAAATAAGATCTATTATTGTCTAATAACTGCAGAAATAACTGCGTTGTAAATAAAAATGTATAGGCTATCACAGATGGTATAATTATTAATTACAGTTTGTAAATGTTGAACAGGTCACACTGATAACCAGCGTAAAGACCCCGTGTAAAATGACTAGTAGAATTAGTAGAATATAAGGACGTCTGGATCGTGACTATAACTCCTACGAGTAGGTCAGTGTATATATATATACTTATATATAAAATTCCAGTGCGCGAGTGACAGTATTCGCGGCATTGGGGTGGTGGCGCCACCTGTCCCACCCAGGTGAGGGGCCACCATAAAGTAGTACACCGAATCAGGGTGGCCAGTAGGGAATATTCCCTTACGCGCCTTTATACTCGCATAAGTTTTATACATCACATATTTACTTAGAAAAAATCCTCCGATGTGACTGACGCATACCAATATCCGGTGGAGGTGAGGAGGGCCGCTGCTGGCGCCACCGGTACAGTGATTGGTCTTGCGGAGTATAACAATATCAATAATAATTCCTATACTTGCATAATGCTTTATACATCACATACTTAGTGCTGGGGGGTCGTTAAACAAACCAGTGTCACTTGATGCCGAAAATAGCCATTGAAAATTAACATGCCGTGGCCAGGCAGCCAAGTATAGCGTCTTGTGATGTTGTCGTCATTTGTGGCCATGACCAATGTCTTCCGTTACGGGTGACTAGTGATATGGATGGATGTTGCAGTTTTACGTCCAACTTGCTCACTGTGTATCACAAGGTCATTCGGTGTATCGACACTATAAATACTCCTTACTGACCACCGACTAACAACCACAGTAACACCACTCGCATTATCGTCACTTCCCCCAATAGCCGATGTTTACTTTTAGTGCTGGGTGGTCGTTAAACAAACCAGTGTCACTTGGTGCGGAAAATAGCCATTGAAAATTAACATGCCATGACCAGGCAGCCAAGTATAGTGTCTTGTGACGTTGTCGTCATTTGTGGCCATGACCAATGTCTTCCGTGACACGTGACTGGCAATATGGACACGTGACTGGCAACATCTAAGGTCATATCTTGACGGGGGCTGACAATATGTTTGTGTTGTATATGTGCTCTATAATCTATTATGGGAATATAAACAAGGACACTATCTATCTTCAGTTATATTTGTAGTGTTATTGTCAAACCACAGCTAGTGTATGCCAGTGATTAGTTCCAGGTTTGGCCACACCGGCACCACCTGTCAGGGGCTCTGACCGCCTATAAGCCTGGTCTGGTCGTGATCGCCTCCAGACCCACTCGGACGGTCACTTTCTTTTTTACTGCATCATTCAGTATCATGTAATGACGTTACTTCTTGTACCAGAGATATAAGAGTGACTATTTGGTGTCACTAGTGGTAGGTTCGGTGGTTGTTGGAGTTTTACGTCCTGGCAACACCTAAGGTCATATCAGGACGGACTAGTGGCAGGTGATGGGGTACTCACTACTTATTGCCCATGGTATCATTCGATATTCTCCTGGTCACTTGGCTATAATATAATAATGACAGCTAGTAAATTTGGTAATTCTGTGCTAATCCTACTACCAGTGAGTCCTATTGTGTATAAACACACCCACACATACCCACACACACACGCACATTCTGTCCGTTCGTGCCGATATAGGCGGATGTGTGCGTAGGGGCATTCTAAGTGAATGGGACGACAAGCAAATTACTAATTCGCTCTGGCAATACCGGACGCGAGTATTGTGTGCGGACGCGGGCAATCCGTCACCCCAGCTGTCAGTTCTTGGTGGAGAACAAGATAAAGTCCGCACGGCCCAGGGTAAGTTTGATTGTGTCAATCCATTGGTATGAATACACATTTAACGCACACATTCTGATTGAGGTTCCAGATGTGTGTGAAACAAGGGTGTGTGTGTAACAAGTGTGTGTGTAACAAGTGTGTGTGTGTAGTTGCTGACTGACATAGCACCGGCTAGCATAAGTAGGGACATACTATGTACGATGCACTGGGCCGAATTCTACATTGTGAGACCTGTATTATTTATAGAAGGACATGCTATGATGCAGTGGGCAGAATTCTACATAGTGAGACCTGTATTATTTATAGAAGGAGATACTATGATGCAGTGGGCAGAATTCTACATTGTGATACCTGTATTATTTATAGAATTACATGCTATGCTGCAGTGGGCAGAATTTTAGATTGTGAGACCTGTATTATGTATAGAATTACATACTATGCTGCAGTGGGCAGAATTCTACATTGTGAGACCTGTATTATGTATAGAATTACATACTATGCTGCAGTGCCCAGAATTCTACATTGTGAGACCTGTATTATTTATACAGCCTATGACTGCATCAGGAATCTCGCCTGGCTGCTATTCTCTTGGGGGTTACTTTGTCAGTAGGTGTTCTTGAAATATCGCATGTCGACAGTTGTAAGGTGGGCATTAGCAGCAGTCAGAGCGTATTCATAGGTGTAGAATTGTCACGTGACCTTATTGGTAGGCATATCTACATTGGATCACAGAATATGCGTGTTTTGATCCACAATTAAATATTGTGTGAATTTAAAGTGTCGCGCAGACAGCACCGGGTTGCTAGAGCACATTCGGGAGCAGGACGTAGCTCAGGCGGTAGCGTGTCCACCTGTGAAGTTGCCGGTCATCCGATCGATCCTGCTCAGTGGACACATTTGCAGTTTGGGCTATTTTCCGTTCCAACCAGTGGTCCACAACTGGTTCATCACCAGCTGTGGTATCTGCTGTCCTGTCTGTGGGAAAGTGCATTTAAAAGATCCCTTGGTGCTTATCGCAAAGAGTAGCCTGTGGCGGCAGTGGGTTTCCTCCAATGAAATATGTCAGAATGACCATATATTTGACGTCCAATAGCCGATGATACGAAAAAATCAATATGCTCTAGAGGCGTCGTTAAATAAAACAAGTTTTTTGGTAGAACACATTCTGCGCTGCTGGATCAGCTTCAAGGAGATTAATAGCCACACTGCGCCATCTCAATGGCACCTTCTCCTCACGATGGAAGGTGACCACGGTGCATCCAGTCCAATATTCCACGCTGCGCGATCTGCGCCGCCTCGTCGCACACTAACGCCCGCCTGCCGCGGGTGTCGAAATAATTAATTTACAGAATTTCACAAGAGTTGACGTAACACTCCGGGCCTGTAATTATCAGGGCGTCCGCGCATGCGCCCATCCGACCATTCATTACGTCATCAGCGGCGGTGGCGCGCCCCTGGCGGCGTTTATATGTAATTACTTAACAGACCGTGTCAGCGCGCGCAGACGACATTCGTCACAATCTGAATATTGGCGCGAAAACAACTGCGGTTATACATGCTCCGGGCCTGCTTTGCTTACTGCTACTACCGGGATCGTGGATAATTAATGCAAGTTGATTGACGCGCTGTGGAATCACATTTGGCTCAGACAGCATTCTTACAAAGCCAGTGCTATTTATTTCTTCGCCATGTATGTGTTGTCGGTCTCGATTGTCTGTCTGCATATAAGCAGATTTGCTAAGGCATATTAAATATGACTGACGAAACCAATAACAACATAATGTGATTTTGGGGGTGGGGAGCGAGAATCAGGTGTGTCCAGTGATAACTTGATTGTTATACTTATACATACTTATACTTATCCTCTTCTGTTTATATATTTTGCCATAATAACCTGTTAACAGATTCGGCCTGTCTATATATGGCAAAGGCATCTATCGATCTACTCACTGCGTTCAATTCATACAGTCAGTCATTGTTATAGTCTTTTTTTCTTTTTTTCCCTTCATTTTTTGTCTACATGTCAATGAATTTCCGCTGATAATACTGTTTTATCAGCGAACGAACGCTGCGGATGAATATCGGTGCGAATGTCCGCTCAGAATCAGATTGACCTCTTCTATGATCGTCCTTGACCTTCCAGTGGGCGTGACCCCAATGTAGGGACGCTGATAATGGTCGTCTCGCTGCGGCGTTCGTTTCATCAGCCGTACCAGTCGGTACAATTTCACGTCATTAGCTGGGCGATAATTCGGGGTGTTGTCCATGTGGCCCAACGTCTGATCTGTACCATATATGGCTGACACTAAACGGCGTTACGGAGCGGGGGCCGAAACGCCCGCGGCTGGAGCAGACGACAATTTCAGGGGCGGCGTTACTCCTCACAATGACACTAGTCCACGCATGGCATCATTACCATGGTAATGTAGTAAGTAGTCTGCACTGACCTCTCAGGCAAGTAACCACATAGACAGGTATGCGTGGGTAGTATGGTGATATCAGGGAGCCTACGTGGTGTAATGGTTAGCATAGCAGCCTGCACTGACCTCTCAGTCTCAGGCAAGTAACCACACAGAGGGTAGGCGTGGGTAGTATGGTGATATCAGGGAGCCTAGGTGGTGTAATGGTTAGTGTAGTAGTCTGCACTGACCTCTCAGTCAAGTAACCAGATAGACAGGTAGGCGTGGGTAGTGTGATGATATCAGGGAGCCTAGGTGGTGTAATGGTTAGTGTAGTAGTCTGCACTGACCTCTCAGTCAAGTAACCACATAGACAGGTAGGCGTGGGTAGTGTGGTGATATCAGGGAGCCTAGGTGGTGTAATGGTTAGTGTAGTAGTCTGCACTGACCTCTCAGTCAAGTAACCACATAGACAGGTAGGCGTGGGTAGTGTGATGATATCAGCGAGCCTAGGTGGTGTAATGGCTAGCACACTGGCCCCGAATGCAAAGAGATGTGGGTTCGAGTCCCACTCTAGGCGCAATATTTCCCAGTTTCATCACACACACCCCCACGACACTAACAAGGATGTAGTGGGTGTTGGGATGTTGGGGTGTAGTGGGTGTTGGGGTGTTGGGGTGTTGGGGTGTAGTGGGTGTTGGGGTGTAGTGGGAGTTGGGGTGTTAGCTGTTTGCCTGCACACTTCCACAACCTATATATCGGCGCCGACATCAATACTGCTGTGCCACAGGAAAACTGCCGCGACCTCCTTTTGGCAGCAGACGACTTTCATCCAGGATCGAATGGCGCGTAAATAAATAACAAATAATAAACATCAACTTCTAGGCTTTCCCACTGCACAGGGGCTGCCCGTATGTTTGTACACAGTCGTCGAGTGGTGGAGGACACACGCTGGTTCCTTGAGTGAGTGTATATTTTCCAGCGGTACAGTGAGTGGCGGTTACAGTGTGAAGGGGTCCTGGTGCCACCATCGGAGGTGAGGTTGGGGAGGCTGGAGCAGTAGATGACTATGAGAGACTCCCTCAGTCCATGAAGCTGAGTGAGCGATGAGGGAGAGGAGGGATATCCCGGGTTATTATACTCATATAATTCTTATACAGCATATAATATGGTCGCAGTATATGGTTTATTTCCTCCAGTGTTTGTGGCGCGATGGGGGGGGGGAGCTGCCCACCAATTACCCCAACAGCTGGGGGAGGACGGGTGGGGGGCCACCACGAATGCACCAATGAGGAATAGATATATACAATATATGTTCCCCTTGCATTTATACTCGTATAATGCGTTATACATCACATATATATATATCACATGATGCGGGGCGCGTAGGGTACAAGTGGATCGTCTACTTTTCTTGAAATTATCGTCTGCTTTTTTTCTTCTTCTTCTTCTTCTTTTTAGGAATGGATCCCCATTTTCCCGCCCATTTTCTAATTGATGTTCCTCAGAAACATTTACATAAACATAAGTAGTTACAGTTAGTTGCCAGCAGCAACAATCGCCCGAGTCAATTTATCCATCTCCGAAGTGGACGTCAAGCGACGGTGGCGCCGTCGACGGAGAGAAAGCAGCAAGGGGTCGTTGTTGTCCGTGACGTAGGGCTATGACACACGGTGACGTGACGTCATCAGAATCGGATGTGGCGTCCCGTAGCCGTCACATCCCATCTGTGCACACAATAAACGCGGGCCGCAGCGAGTCAAGTTTGTGACACATAAAGGACTGTAGAGTGTAACCCCCCCAGGGGAACGAATAGGGGGGGGGGAGGAGGAGGAGGGAGGAGGGAGGGGGAGGTGGAGGATGGAGGGGGAGGTGGAGGAGGGAGGGGATGGGGGTGAGGAGGGAGGGGAGGTGGAGGATGGGGGGATGAGGGAGGGGATGAGGGAGGGGGAGAGGGGAGGAGGAGGAGGGGGAGGGAGGGGAGAGGAGGAGAGAGAGGGGGAGGACGAGGAGGAGGGGGAGGGGGAGGGGGCTGCACCCCTCACAGAGAATATCCCTGCACACAAAAGCCTGGGACAGGCTCAACTCCACAAACGGACGCAATGCTTCCGTTTTTCATGACAAAACGCCCCCTTGATCTCTCCTCTCGCCATTTCACGCGTTGTTTGGCGAGATGAATGTTCCAACAGAGCGCTGTCTGTGTGTCACACAGGGTGCGTGAGGTGTGGGAGTGTGGGTGGTGGTGTGTGTGTGGGGGGTGGGTGGGGTGGGGGATTAGGGCTTAGTGGTTCCAGTACAGTCGCCCCCCTCTCCTCCCTCGCTCTCCTCCCTCTCCTCCCTCTCCTCCTCTCTTCCCTAGCCGCTGGGAGTTTTGGCAGAACTGGTGAGAGAAGATGGCGGAAAGTGGTAAACACCAGCACAATGAGCACAAACCCGAACGCTGGCGGAAGTACCGCCTCTAGCACCGTTTTGCCCCTCCGCGGCGGGAGAGTTACAATAGTCTAAACAGACAAACCAGCCCGAATGCACTCGCCCAAAGGTCAGCTTTAGGCTTAAGTAGATTCAGCTGCGCGGCTTATCACCATTCTGCCGTCTTCCTGCGCATGTCGTCATGACGACGCCCGGGACGTCTGCCTGGTCCCTTCTCAGTTCCCCCGCCAGTCTCCAGGGGGCGCTCCGAGTGGTGGTGAGTGGCAGGGTCCGGAGTGACAGGGACCGGGGGCGGGCGGGCGGGGCGGGGCGGGGCGGGGCGGTGCGGGGCGGGGCGGGGCGGGGCGGGGCGGGGCGGGGCGGGGCGTGGCTAATAATAAATAGGAGTAAGGGTGGCGCGGGGGGGGGGGGGATTCTTCATGCGGTGACGTCACATGATTTGCGCATGCCCAGAGGCGAAGTCGGTGGATGACCCCGGAATATTGCCTACTTGTGCCGTTGTACTCCCAGAGGATTCAGGGTGATGGGTTCGAGTCCAGTAGGTTCTTCCTTTGTTGGCCAGTTGATGATATCTGCTTCCAGGACCTTATTTTGTTTCCGGGAAGTTTGTATTGGAGTGTTCTGTTATGTAAAGATTAAGCATGGCATGTGTGTGTATACTTGTAGTTACTCACAAAGCGTAAGACTGTATCTGACTTCTTTTGGGGCTCCTTCCGGTCAAATTCACCTGCTCACATAAATCTAATTATATAAATATATCCTTATGGAGACTGGATTCCATAGTGTTTAATAATTTACCATCAGGTGGGTCTGAGTGGTAAACAAGTGTATATAAATAAATATATATCATATATCATATGCGGTAAGTGAATGAGGTTAACGAGCAGAAGCGAGTGGTGGGAGGTGCCGCCACTGTCAGAGCTGAGGTTGAGCAGGTTGGAGCAGTAGATGACAAGCCCCAGGCTCCATTACCACCCATTACTGGTGGGCGGTGCTGAGGAGCGAGTATGGAATTCCGGGTTATTATACTCGTATAATTCTTACACAGCATATATATATCACATGTGGCTTAGTAATCGCATCCACATTGAGTATGATCAAACAGTAACCGTGACACTCCTTGGAACACTTACTGCGGTCACACTCTGTTCAGTTTGTGGTAGAATTATAGAAAATATCCAAAGTTCTGCCAAAAGAACTCACTGTACCACCCCGGAGTTCACTTCCACAACGCCGACATGAAGATGAAGGAGTTCTGTGGCAGCTCCTGAACTCTACTGCGTCATAGCAAGTTTCATATCGCTGGTCAATCCCCAGCTGTGCTACATCTCTAGTTGCGTCACACTCACAGTGCGGTCTGTCATGTACAGTTCTGTCTGTCATGTACAGTTCTGTCTGTCATGCACAGTGTTGGCTGACATGCACAGTGCTGTCTTGTCATGTACAGAGTTGTCTGTCATGTACAGTTCTGCCTATCATGCACAGAGTTGTATGTCATGCACAGTGATGTCTGTCATGTACATTGCTGTATGTCATGCACAGTGTTGTCTGTCATGTGCAGTTCTGTCTGTCTTGCAGTGTTGCCTCTACTGTCTGTCGTGCACCGTGCTTCCTATCATGTAGAGCGCAGTATGTCATGTTCAGTGTTGCCTGTCATGCACCATGCTTCCTATCATGTACAGCGCTGTCTGTCATGCACATTGCTGCCTGTCGTGCACCGTGCTGCCTATCATGTACAGCATTGCCGGTCATGCACCGTGTTTCCTATCATGTACAGAGCTGTCTGTCATGCACCATGCTTCCTATCATGTACAGTGCTGCATGTCATGCACCGTGCTTCCTATCATGTACAGCGTTGCCTGTCATGCACCATGCTTCCTATCATGTACAGCGTTGCCTGTCATGCACCGTACTTCCTATCATATACAGTGCTTCCTGTCGTGCACCGCGCTTCCTATCATGTACAGCACTGTCTGTCATGCACCGTCTTGTTTGCACAGCGTTACCTCCGGGTCAGACTCCGACGTTGGAATAAAGCATGCACTCGCACCCCATATTATGCCATGACGTCTTGCTAGGTGTGCGTGCGCATTCAAATTAGCATGCTCACACTGGAGTGGGTGGAGGCAGGTCTCACGCTGCCGGCGGTGATTTTGGTTTACTGCGACCAATTAGGGCAGAGTTTGGGAATAAGCAGCGTCTGAGGTTGAAAAACTGTTGGCTTTTAATAACTTTCAACAATGTGGCTGATCACGCACGATGAGCAGTGCTTCGTGACTGTTGTTTATCGTACACGTATACGCGCGCCCGTGACAACTGTTGTTTATCGTACACGTATACGCGCGCCCGTGACAACTGCTGTTTATCGTACACGTATACGCGCGCCCGTGGCACTACGCTCAGACGCCGCGCCGGGCGCCGGGCGGTGCCGCGCCGCCTTCACCGCCGCGGCCGCCGCTCCTCGTCAACCCTCGGCCCCCCCTAGCCCCCTCCCCGGGCGTCGTGCCACCTCACGCCGTCAAAGCGCCCCGCCGGCCGTCGGTCTCCGCTCCCCGGTCACCGGGCCTCGGACTCCGGGCTGTCTGCGCCGGGAGAAAGGGCAACAGCTCCGGCACCGCCGCCGCCGTCTTCAGCTGGTCCGCCCGGCGGTAGGGGAGGGTGGAGTGGAGACACAGACGGGTAGCTAGATAGGTGTAGGTACTAGCACTGGGGGTCGGTTATGTCATCTATGGACAGATTTCACAAAGTTCTAGTCGTGTCCTGCTTCATTCATTCATTCATTAAGTGAAATACTGGAAGATATTCAAAACAGCCGAGTCTGCAACTGCAACCCGCAATCGAGAAGTCACCGCTCTGTAGACACACTGAATGTAGTCGGAGTCCACAATTTGATCTAACTCTAAGTCCAATTAGTTTGTTAACAAAGTAGGTGTAGATCTACATATGTCGTAATCTAATTCCGATTGTCCTAATTTGACCTTCGCAATTATCAGACCGGTTATCTACCGCTCTGTAGACACATTGAATGTAGTCAAAGTCCACAATTTGACCTAAGTCCAATTAGGTTAGTCGTAATTACGATTGTTGTAATTTGACCTTCGCAACTATCAGACCGGTTATCTACTGCTTTGTAGACACACTGAATGGAGTCAAAGTCCACAATTTGACCTAAGTCCAATTAGGTTCATTCCGATTGTTGTAATTTGACCTTCGCAACTATCAGACCGGTTATCTACTGCTGTGTAGACACACTGAATGTAGTCAAAGTCCACAATTTGACGTAAGTCCAATTAGGATAATTCCGATTGTTGTAATTTGACCTTCGCAACTATCAGACTGGTTATCCACTGCTCTGTAGACACGCTGAATGTAGTCAAAGTCCATAATTTGACATCAGTCCAATCAGGTTAATCGTCAACAAAGTTGGCATACACATGTCGTAATTCCGATTGTGGTAATTTGACCTTCGCAACAATCAAGTAAAGTTGCAGGATAAGTCACTCGATTAGCGATTATATATATATAGATATCAGACATGCAGATCTGTCAGCGTAACATTGAGTGAATAATATCCCCATTAGTGTCTACCGCGTCCGATAGGTTTCCGTCCGATTGTGATAATTTGACCTTCGCAACAATCAACTAAGGTAGCAGGATAAGTCACTCGATTAGCGATTATATATATATATATATCAGACATGCAGATCTGTCAGCATAAGATTGAATGAATAATATCACCATTAGTGTCTACCGCGTCCGATAGGTTTCCTAGCAACCTACTGACAATGAGTATATAACTATAGGACTGCAACAGGCCTCAGAGGAACCTAGTTCTGTGTGGCGAGTATCTTCAAAAGACTTCAATAGTTCTTAGTCCAGGAGAATTCGGAGTGATTAATGCACCTGAAGAGGTTTTATAATGGAAGATTCTCCAGTAATGACTACTTACAATTTCAGTAAGTCAATACTTACATTTCAGTAAGTCAATACTTACATTTCAGTAAGTCAATTCTTACATTTCAGTAAGTCAATACTTACATTTCGGTAAGTCAATACTTACATTTCAGTAAGTCTTGTCAAAGGATGTGGTATGTGCTGTCCTGTCTGTGGGAAAGTGCATATAACTGCTTATCGGAAAGAGTAGCCTATGTGGCGGCAGCGGGTTTCCTCCCAAAGAAATATGTCAGAATGACCATAGGTTTGCCGTCCAATAGCTGATGATAAAAGTCAATGCGCTCTAGAGGCGTCGTTAAATAAAACAAACTTTCCTTTCAGTAAATCAATACTTATATTTCAGTAAGTCAATTTGCACGAAGGGTAAGTATACTACACCGCATTGTGACGATTAGATAAAATAGGTCTTAGCTTCCCATTTGGTGATGACAACTTAGCATATTTCTTTCGGATATGTGCAAGTTAATTGTCCACTATATCAGAGTCATTTGAGACTTTATTGGAGTTAATTGCCAATATATGTGAATTATTTGACACTTTCTGCGATATAAATATTACGGTGTTCTCTGTGGCGGAGTGGTTAGAGTATCTGACTTTTTTCTAGGTCGGACTCCTAATCTGAAGGTTGGTGGTTCGATTCCCCATGCCCCCCACCTCTGCCAATTTGGATTTCCACCGCTGTGTATAACTTACAGCGTCATCAAAGGCCAGTTGCTCTCATACCATGTCTGTGTGGTGTGGGAGGTTAAAAATCCCTTGGGTCGGTAAAAGTGTAGGCTCGGGCTTTCTATCGACAAACTATCTAATAGTGCAAACAAGTCTATTAAGACTTATCCATAATAGGCAGTATAAATCTTCAAGAAGAAAACAATAATTGGCAATATATACCAGCTAGTTCCTGCTATCCACGGCGGGCATTCCAGACAAGCAAGGCCGTGTTGGTCGCGGCGTCAGACGGCGCTGTGAGTCGGTGTGAGCCGGGGCGAGCAGCCCGGGGCCGGTGCCGGGAGGAGGGCGGGGCCGCCCGGCAGGGCAGACAGCGCCCTACCTGCCCCCGGACGGACCGGACCGTCTCCCGGACTCACGACCCTGGGCGGGCAGGCGGAAGGGCGGAAGGGCCGGCCCCGCCCCCCTCCTCCACCGTCCCCGGGAGCAGCGGCGGCGGCGGCGGCGGCGGCGGCGGCGGCGGCGGTCTGGCGACCCGGTGTACTCCGGGCAGATAGAGACTAGCTATCACACACTCAGTGGGGGAATATGACAGACAATATCAACCACTATTATAGTATTAAGCTCAACACTTGAGTATTTAACCAAAATTGGGCTGTATTAACTACAACAAGCACAAGTGAGAGCATTAATTAATTAGGGCTGATGAAGAGTTTCCCCACGATGTATATTTTATTTTTATATACAGTGCAGGCTTGGCATACCGATCAACCCGATATAGCGGTCACCTCACAATTGCGGTCACTTTAGTTTTAGCCAAAGTCCCAATATGGCAGCTATGGGCGGATAATGTGGCTAAATCGTTAGTTGGCCACTAATTGCTGGTCGGATAAATGGGGTCTCACTGTATTTGTATATATAATAACTTCTGATCAGATAAATGGGGGTTCACTGTATTTGTATATAATTAGGTGCTTAAATGTACGCTGTTATCTCGTCTTCTATAATACGCTAATTGTTTTTGTTCTTCATCAAAGGCTGTGGTATGTGCTGTCCTGTCTGTGGGAAAGTGCATATAAAAGACCCCTTGCTACTTATCGGAAAGAAGAGTAGCCTATGTGGCGGTAGCGGGTTTCCTCCAGGTAGATATATCAGAATGAGCATATGTTTGACGTCCAATAGCCGATGATATGCAAATCAATGTTCTCTAGAGGCGTCGTTACCTAAACCAAGCTTTACTTTTGTGTTCCTGTTCTTGTCATTTGAAAGTAGGAATTGTATGACAGAGTCAGCATGTGTATGCTCCACAACACATCTATATACATCATTAATATTCACACCACATCTGCGTCTACATCATTCATCAGTATTGTAGTAGAACGCTGCTGAAGCCGCGACTCACACGGCCACATATAAAGGACAGCTGGGGGAGCGTCTCATATATATATAAATGAACCCGAAGTCACTACCTGACAATGTGTTAGACAACAGCTCCTGTCTTATGACACTGTCTCCTGATCAGAAAGTGATCGTCAATAACCTGGCATGTTGACAGATTAACTCTTTAGTAACACGGGCCCTAACTGTTGCAATGGTTCCTTCGTCCAACCAGGTCGTCTCATATATAAATGAACCCGAAGTCACTACCTGACAATGTGTTTGACAACAGTTCCTGTCTTGTGACACTGTCTCCTGATCAGAAAGTGATCGTCAATAACCTGGCATGTTGACAGATTAACTCTTTAGTAACACGGGCCCTAAATGTCGCAATGGTTCCTTCGTCCAACCAGGTCAAGGTGAAGGCCGCCTTTCCCTATATCATGACGTCATATACCTGGCTGTGATGACAGGTTTATTGTTCTTCAGGCGGGTGGAATGCACCTGTGCACCCGTGTACCTGTGCAGGTAAATACGCACACCCTCCTCCAGGGGGCAATGGCGGTGTGTGCACCCTGTCTCTATATGACGTCATCTGATATGTCAGGTGTGTGTGGCATGACGTCATTAGTACGTACTGCATGCAATTACACAGGATCCACTGCGTGCAATGCGCATGCGTGTATACATCTATCGACGCGGCTGGGGTGTGTCGAGCTTACTACATAATATATATATATATTTGATAAATTTTCAGCGGTACAGTAAGTGAGCGTAACGGCCGATGAGGCATGCGCGAGCAGGTGGCACCATGCGAGGAGGTCATGAGGCACGAATAGATGACCCAATGAGTAGGTGACCAGCCGATGACTTAGTGGCTGAGGAGTAGATGGATCTTCTGGCTTATTATACTCGTATAATGGCTTATACAACATATATATATGAATTAATATATGTATGTATTAATATATATATATGTAATATATAAACAAACTATGTATATAAATAGATTGACCCACACTGTTGGAATGCACCTTCAGGCAGTCCCGGCTCGTAGTGCGTTGTTGGAGTTTTAAGTCCTGGCAAAAACTAAGGTCATATCAGGCGCACGGGTGAATTGAGGTGCGCAGCTTCGTCCAGTGGGGGATTGGTGTACACATCCCCTCACCTGTGTATTTGGGTAGCAACTGGTGGAGATACACCTCCACTCAACTGTCCAGGTTTATTTGAGAAGCACCTGATGATTGATACACACCTCACCTCACCTGTGAAGTAGTAATTGGGTAACACCTGGAATTATGCCTTCCCTCACCTGTCCAGGTATTTTTGGGCAGCACTTGGTGGATATACACCTTCCCCTGACCTGTCCAGGTGTCTTTGGGTAGCACCTGATGATGGATACACTCCTTCCCTCACCTGTCCAGGTATATTTGGGCAGCACTTGCTGGATACACACCTTCCCCTCACCTGTCCAGGTATATTTGGGTAGCACCTGTCCGCTTGACACTGTGGAAGGTGATACAGGTATCAGGTGTAAGCGGTGTGTGTGAGTAAACCAGCACACCTCCAAATTACCAGCACCACCTATCGGTCACACTGCTCAACACCGCCGGATCCAGTGTGTCACTATTTGCCATTTGCCGGTTAATCCCTTAATAATGGTTATGGCTGACGGCAGGTGGCGCACAGAGTAGGGCGTGTCTGAAGGATTGGCCGGTGACGACTGGTAATTGCAGACAGTATGTCTCTGTACAATCCTCAGCTGTGGGTAGTAGTAGTAGTAGTAGTAGTAGTAGTTGTAGTAGTTGTAGTAGTACTGGTAGTAGTAAACCCACTCCTGTTGTACTATTAACTTAACTCCAGGTGCCAAAGTCTCCAGGGAGGGAATTTCCACCGGGAACTGATTTGTTCAGGATGGTTGACACTATGACACAGCCTCTCCCGATCACTTCTCTTGGGGGGGTGTCGGGGAGGTCACGTGTGTTGATAAGTGCTGGTCACGTGATCCTCCTGCCTGCGCCCACACTCCGCCTGCCGCTCACTCGGCTGCCGGGTGCCGACTGGAGAGAACGGCCACCCACTGAACCCGCCCCGCGACCCGGTGCAACGCCAGGTAGTGCCGCGCCGCGCTCATAGGGGGCGCCCCTGCAGCGGGCGGGCGGTCTGACGGGTGGGTTGTTGGTGGTGGTGGTGGTGGGGGGATCGGGTAGGAGCAGTCAGCAGAATGCGAAACTAGCAATCGGCGTTACTACTGTTTGTTTGTTGTTTTACGTCCTAGCAACATTTAAGGTCATATCAGGATGGGTACCGATCTGTGACAGCATCTTTATAGTGCTGCCCCATTGGGAGACCAGGCTGCCAGCACCATGACCTGATATCCCACTCAGTCACATTATCCTGATACTGAGCCAACCAGTCCTTGACCTGTCTTAATAATGCCGAGCGCCTGGCTACGAAGCGACAAGTATCAATTTTTAAGTCATTGGTTTGACTTGACCTGGGATTGAACTAATGAGCCCATGAGCTGCCAACACGGGAGACGGACGCTCTAACTCATTTGGGCATCCCGTCTGGTTGGCAGAATGCGAAAGATACAATCGGCGCATACTAGATTGAAGCTAACTTTGTATGGAAGCGGCATTTGAAATAGCATCTAACTTTAACGAACAGTTTTGGTTTATAAATATTGAACCACAAGAATGGTTATTTACGCTAAACAAACACTAATATAAAAACACAGATTTTTCATCCCTTACCAAAGAGACGTTGATGGCTGAACGAGTTGAGCGTCAGTCTCCTGTTTTGGGAGATTGGGGGATTCGAACCCATGAGTTTGTGTGTTCGAACCCTGGTTGGGTCAAACCAATGACTCATTGGTAGTTGGCCAGGGCTACATTTTCAGTAGTTTGTCATGGGTACCTGTGCTGTTATGTCTACTCAAGCCGATTTAGACGCCTATATATATATATGTACTGATTAGAGGCAGAACAGGTTCCCTGGGTGATTAATAAATCAACAAATCAACAAATTTATTCAAACGTTTATTCAAATGTTTGGCCCATTTCAGGCAAATCGTCACCGATTCACTTACGATAGGCCGTTGTACGAAGAGCGATGACTGATGGGTGGCGGGCAGTGCTGCATGATGTTGTGTAGTGTACAGAGGGCATTACCTGAGGCAGTTAAGCTATGTCAGTGCTGTGTGATGTCGTGTAGTGTACGGCAGGCATTAACTGAGGTAGTGGAGCTGTGTCAGTGCTGCATGATGTTGTGTAGTGTACGGCGGGCATTAACTGAGGCAGTGCAACTATGTCAGTGTTGCATGATGATGTGTAGTGTACAGAGGGCATTACCTGAGGCAGTTAAGCTATGTCAGTGCTGTGTGATGTCGTGTAGTGTACGGCAGGCATTAACTGAGGCAGTGGAGCTGTGTCAGTGCTGCATGATGTTGTGTAGTGTACGGCGGGCATTAACTGAGGTAGTGGAGCTGTGTCAGTGCTGCATGATGTTGTGTAGTGTACGGCAGGCATTAACTGAGGCAGTGCAACTATGTCAGTGTTGCATGATGATGTGTAGTGTACGACGGGCATTAACTGAGACAGTGAAGCTATGTCAGTGCTGCGTGATGTTGTGTAGTGTACGGCGGGCATTAACTGAGGCAGTGAAGCTATGTCAGTGCTGCGTGATGTTGTGTAGTGTATGGCGGGCATTAACTGAGGCAGTGAAGCTATGTCAGTGATGCCTGATGTGTAGTGTACGGCGGGTAGTAACTGAGGCAGTGAAGCTATGTCAGTGCTGCGTGATGTTGTGTAGTGTATGGCGGGCATTAACTGAGGCAGTGAAGCTATGTCAGTGATGCCTGATGTGTAGTGTACGGCGGGTAGTAACTGAGGCAGTGAAACTATGTCAGTGCTGCGTGATGTTGTGTAGTGTAGAGAGGGCATTAACTGAGGCAGTGAAGCTATGTCAGTGCTGCGTGATGTTGTGTAGTGTATGGCGGGCATTAACTGAGGCAGTGAAGCTATGTCAGTGATGCGTGATGTGTAGTGTATGGCGGGCATTAACTGAGGCAGTGAAGCTATGTCAGTGCTGCGTGATGTTGTGTAGTGTACGGTGGGTATTAACTGAGGCAGTGAAGCTATGTCAGTGCTGCATGATGTTGTGTAGTGTACGGCGGGCATTAACTTGGCAGTGAAACTATGTCAGTGCTGCGAGATGTGTAGTGTACGGCAGTCATTAACTGAGGCAGTGAAACTATGTCAGTGCTGTGTGATGTGTAGTGTATGGCAGGCATTACATGAGGCAGTGAAACTATATCAGTGCTGTGTGATGTGTAGTGTACGGCAGACATTACCTGAGGCAGTGAAACTATGTCAGTGCTGCGTGATGTGTAGTGTACGGCAGCGATTAACTAGGCATTGAAACTATGCTAGTGCTGCGTGATGTGTAGTGTACGGCAGGCATTACCTGAGGCAGTGAAACTATGTCAGTGCTGCGTGATGTTGTGTAGTGTATGGCAGGCATTAACTAGGCAGTGTAACTATGTCAGTGCTGCGTGATGTGTAGTGTACGGCAGGCATTACCTGAGGCAGTGAAACTATATCAGTGCTGCGTGATGTTGTGTAGTGTACGGCGGGCATTAACTGAGGCATATCAGGACGGGTATTGACTTGTGAGAGTGTGCACTCATGGCGACTTTATAGTGCT
>CM059203.1:39126915-39161354 GCA_030323885.1 Branchipolynoe longqiensis
TAGGATATTACCTTTCAGTTTGTACAAGAATGACGGTAAGATGAAATGCATGGAGGAGGTTTGTGTATTTGTGTCTGTGTGTGTGTGGAGGGAGGGAGGGAGGGAGGGAGAGAGAGAGAGACAGATAGAGACAGAGAGAGAAAGAGACAAAGAGAGAGAAACAGAGAGAGACAGAGAAAGAGCGAGAGACAGAGAGACAGAGGCAGAGAGAGACAGAGAGACAGAGAGAGGGAGTGAGAGAGACATACAGAGAGAGAGAGAGTGAGAGGGAGAGACAGAGAGAGTGTGAGAGACAGAGAGAGTGAAAGAGACAGAGAGTGTGAGAGAGACAGAGAGAGGGTGAGATAGAGAGAGACTGAGAGAGACTGAGAGGCAGAGAGAGACAGAGAGAGTGGCAGAGACAGAGAGGCATAGAGACAGAGAGAGTGAGAGAGAGGGAGAGAAAAAGAGACAGAGAGACAGGGAGAGAGAGCATGAGAGAGAGGGAGAGACAGAGTCAGAGAGACACAGAGAGACAGAGAGAGACAGAGAGAGACACACACAGAGAGACAGAGTGTGAGACAGACAAAGAGAGAGTGATAGAGACACACAGAGAGACACAGAGAGAGACACATATACATAGATAGAGACAGACAGAGACAGAGAGAGAGTGAGAGAGACAGAGAGAGACATACAGAAAGACAGAGAGAGACATAGAGAGACAGAGACAGACAGAGACAGACAGAGACAGACAGAGACAGACAGACAGATAGAGACAGAGAGACACAGAGATAGTGAGAGAGACACAGAGAGACACAGAGAGACACAGAGAGACACAGAGAGACAAAGAGAGACAAAGAGAGAGACAGAGACAGAGAGAGACAGAGAGAGACAGAGAGAGACAGAGAGAGAGAGACAGGCAGTCAGAGAGAGAGCACGTGAGGCCGATATGTGACTGCGCAAGACCAACATGGCGGCTGGTTCTCCTCAACGCTGTCACCATGGCAACACAGGACGCCCGGCGCCAGAACGAAGCGTCAATGATTTAATGCGACTTTGATAGGAGAGGCCGGGACCCTGCGGTATTTAGACAATTACCCGTTATTTGATTCGGCATCAGGCCATGCTCCCCCCCCCCCCGCACCTCCCCACCCCCAGCCCCCGCGGCCTGCCCCACGCCAACAATTAAAACTCAGGCCGGCAACCAGCGCCTGATATTTCACCTGGGGTGGCTTGTACTAACTAAAAACATGCAATTTCCACTAAGAAAGCTTGTTTTATTTAACACCGCCTCCAGAGCACATTGATTTTTATCATCGGCTATTGGATGTCAAATCTATAGTCATTCTGACATATTTCTTTTTGGAGGAAAGCCGCTGCCGCCACATAGGCTACTCTTTCCGATAAGCAGCAAAGGGTCTTTTATGTACACTTTTCCACAGACAGGAGAGTGCATACCACAGCCTTTGATGAACCAGTTGTGGACCGCTGGTTGGAATGGAAAATAGTCCAGACTGCAAATGTGTCCACTGAGCAGGATCGATAGGATGACTGACCCCTTCACAGGTGGACACTCTACCAACTGAGCTACGGCCTACTCCTTTTCACTAGGAGATACCCCCCCTGAACTGTTACAAGCATGCAGGCTAGAGGTTGGGCATAGGCCGTGTATCCATAGACTGTTCCCTTGTGGCATGTTCGCTTGTTCTGTGTTCGCTTGTTCTGTGTTCGCTTGTGACCTTGTGACGCACCACACAGACATGGTCATTTTCTATGTTTGTGGTCAGTACATCAGATGTGCCATAAACAAGGCCGTATGGTCCCTGGCTCCAACCTATGGGAATGGCCACTAAGTAAAACACAGATTCCTTGGCAGTGTGGCGCATCACAAGGTCACAAGCAAACACGGAACAAGGGAACATGCCACAAAGGAACAGTCTATGGATACATGGCCTAAGAAAACACTCACCATTGCTAACATGTCAAGCCAAAATTGATACTTGTCACTTCCTAGCCAGGTGTTCAGCATTATTAAGATAGGCCAAGGACTGGTTGGTGTGGTGTCAGGATAATGTGACTGAGTGGGATATTACTAGGTCAGTGTGCTGGTACCCTGATCTCCCAGTGGGGCAGCACTGTGCTTGCTTGGGGTTGTTTGTAACCGTACAATGGTTACTGGTTGCAGAACTGCAACATTATAGAGAGGCTCCGATAAATCGCCCCAACCTCTGGTTGAAGATTAATCTTCAGTAGGGACGGTTGTAGAAGCTGGGGACATCTTTATAACGTTGAAATGGTGAAGTGTTGGCACAGCCCCGAATCTCTTCGGTCCGGCAGTAGTAGAGCACTTGTATCCAGCAGACAGAAGCAAGCGTTTCGAGGAAGGGCGGGCAAAGATGGGTGCGGCGGTGGTTCCAGCAACGAGAACAAAGCGAGAGAAACGTAAAGGTAAAGGGCCCCACCCAAGCACACAACTCCCCTGGTCAGGATGAGGAGTATGCCTGGGAGGAAAAAAAAGGGTAGAGCATAGGAAAGAGAAATGAGGAGAGTTGAGTCAAAGGACCGTGTCTATTTGCTCTATGGTGACCAGTCGGCGAGCCAAAGACACGGACAGAGTAAGAGTAGAAAGTGAAATGCTGGTGGGCTGCCCCTCCTGGAACTCTTTTCAGACATATCAAGGAGGAGCAAGATAGAGAGAGGTGTGGATGAAGTGCGGTCCGGATAGCAAGTTCCTCGGCAGCACTGTAAAGTCGCCATGAGTGCGCACTGTCACAAATTGGTACCCATCCTGACATGACCTCAGATGTTGCCAGGACGTAAAACCTCCAAAACCAACCAACCTACAATACAATGCCTCCACACCGCTAGTAAGTAGTAGGTCTACATTCTACAGTGGTTGGGCTACCAATACATTAATGCTCACTTATAATTATGGATGGCGAGGGTGGGGGAAGGAGGGAGAGGGAGCGTGCGGGGAGGGAAGGGCGAGGGGGAGGAGGAGGGCGAGGGAAGGGCGAGGGATTGAGGAAGGAGGGGGAAGTGGAGGGGAAGAAGAGGGAGAGGGGGAAGGAGAGGGGGGAAGGGAGGGGGAAGTGGGAGGGGAGGGAGGCGAGAAGGAATGGAGGGAGGGTGAAGAGAAGGGAGGGGCGAGAGTGGGGGGAAGAGAGGGGGACGGGAGGTGGAGGTGAGGGGAGGGAAAGGGTTATGGGAAGGGAGGGGGAAGGGAGCGGGGAGGAGGGGGGAAGGGGAGGGGAAAAAGGGAGAGGGGAAGGCAACGAGGGAGGGGAAGGGAAGGAAGAAGTGATGTTTGGTTAAGGATGTAACGTGACTGTGTAAGTGGGGGGGGGAGTGATTATGGTTTGTTGGTGCAACGCAGGTGTCCACAGAAATGCAACGCGATTATTTGTGTGCGACGAGGCCATTGTGCGGCCGCGCATGCGCAATACACGTGTCATTCGACGCATGCGCGCTACTGTTGCTTTTAGGCACGTCCTTGTGTAATAAGCCGGCCTCAGCCTCAGCCTCAGCCTCAGCCTCAGTCCTCAGCCTCAGCCTCAGCCTCAGCCACCCTCCAGCCCCCTCTCCCCCCTCCTCCACTACCGCCCACCCCCATTCCCACTTCTGCACACTTGTACTTGTAGTGAATGCACCAACATGCATGCATAGCCTGCCCCCATCTCATTGTGTGGGTGTGGGTGTGGGTGTGGGTGTGGGTGTGGGTGTGGGTGTGGGTGTGGGTGTGGGCGTGGCTGTGGCTGTGGCTGTGGGTGTGGGTGTGGAGATGTAGGGGTGTGGAGGTGTGGAGGTGTTGGGGTTGGCTAGCGGTGGGGTTGGGGTGGGTTGGGGTGGCCGTAAGGGTCGGGGGGTGGGGGTTGGTGTGGGGGCGTGGGGGGTTGGTGTGGGGGTGGTGTGGGGGTGAGGGATCGATCACCATGTTTAACCGGAAGTGCTTCATCTCCAGCACCACGGTCTGTTGGTCACAGCGTGCATGTTGAAACGGGTCCAATAGACCGATCAGTTACATCGGGTGCTAACTTGACACCATACTTAGAATCCGATGCAACGTAAATATATACTACACAACAGAGCCCTCAGGAGAAGCATTCTCACTGGCATATTCCCCCCTCCCCCCCCCTCACTCTCCGCACACTACTGCTGGTTGTAGTGAATGCGCCATCATGCATGCATAGCCTGCCATTGCAGGGTGGGGGTGCGGGGGTAGGTGTGGGGGTAGGTGTGGGGGTGTGGGGGTTGGGGTGGGGGTAAGGGTCAGGCTGGGGGTGGGGGGGATCGATCACCATGTTTAACCGGAAGTGCTTCATCTCTAGCACCACGGTCTGTTGGTCACAGTGCGCGCGTTGAAACGGGTCCAATAGACCGATCAGTTGCGTCGGGTGCTAACTCGACACTGTATTTAAAACCCAATGCAACGTAAATATATACTACACAACACAGCCCTCAGGGGAAAAGCATTCTCACTGGCATATATGTGTATAGTATAACTCCTTTTATGCAAATATTAATAGGAATGGTATTGGTAGAAAGGTGGGCTATACCCACCGACTGTGTCGGTGCTTGTGGGCATTGGGACTAGCTTGAGCAGCTTGAGCAGCTTGAGCAGCTTGAGCAGCTTGAGCAGCTTGAGCAGCTTGAGCAGCTTGAGCAGCTTGGTAAACTGGTAGATTGCAATAATGAAGGCGTAGTGGTCTCAGGGTTGCAGGCGGCCTGCTCCCAGACAGATACGGAGCAGCTACTTTAAGAAAATTCATATTTATATGTATATGTATATGTATATGCATATGTATATATATATATACATATATGTAGGCAGAAGGAAGGCAACAAGAGATGAAGTATGATATATATATAGTGAAATTGTGTATTGCATATTGTATGTCCTGCACATCATCGTGCATATAGAATGCAAACTTCTGAGTTATTTCATATGGTAAATTGTATGTTGTATATTATATGTCGTGCACTTAATCGTGCATATACTGCAGACCTCTGCATTCATTGGATAGTGTAAACTGTATGTTGCATATTATATGTCATGCACATTATCGTGCATATAGAATGCACATCTCTGCGATTATTGGATAGTGTAAACTGTATGTTGTATATTGTATGTTGTGCACATACTCCTGCATATAGAATGCACACCTCTGCTATTATTGGATAATGTAAACTGTGTGTTGCATATTGTATGTCGTGCACATAACCGTGCATATAGAATGCACACCTCTGCGCTTATTGGATAATGTAAACTGTATGTTGCATATTGTATGTCATGCACATAACCGTGCATATAGAATGCACACCTCTGCACTTATTGGATAGTGTAAACTGTATGTTGTATATTGTATGTTGTGCACATAATCCTTCATATAGAATGCACACCTCTGCGATTATTGGATAATGTAAACTGTATGTTGCATATTGTATGTCATGCACATAACCGTGCATATAGAATGCACACATCTGCACTTATTGGATAGTGTAAACTGTATGTTGCATATTGTATGTCATGCACATAACCGTGCATATATAATGCACACCTCTGCGATTATTGGATAGTATAAACTGTATGTTGCATATTGTATGTCGTGCACATAACCGTGCATATAGCCAAAAAAACAAACCAAACCATAATGCACACCTCTGCGATTATTGGATAGTGTAAACTGTATGTTGCATATTGTATGTCGTGCACATAACCGTGCATATAGAATGCACACCTCTGCGCTTATTGGATAATGTAAACTGTATGTTGCATATTGTATGTCGTGCACATAACCGTGCATATAGAATGCACACCTCTGCGCTTATTGGATAGTGTAAACTGTATGTTGTATATTGTATGTTGTGCACATAATCCTTCATATAGAATGCACACCTCTACGATTATTGGATAATGTAAACTGTATGTTGCATATTGTATGTCGTGCACATAACCGTGCATATAGAATGCACACATCTGCACTTATTGGATAGTGTAAACTGTATGTTGCATATTGTATGTCATGCACATAACCGTGCATATATAATGCACACCTCTGCGATTATTGGATAGTGTAAACTGTATGTTGCATATTGTATGTCGTGCACATAACCGTGCATATAGAATGCACACCTCTGCACTTATTGGATAGTGTAAACTGTATGTTGTATATTGTATGTTGTGCACATAATCCTTCATATAGAATGCACACCTCTGCGATTATTGGATAGTGTAAACTGTATGTTGCATATTGTATGTCATGCACATAACCGTGCATATAGAATGCACACCTCTGCACTTATTGGATAGTGTAAACTGTATGTTGTATATTGTATGTTGTGCACATAATCCTTCATATAGAATGCACACCTCTGCGATTATTGGATAATGTAAACTGTATGTTGCATATTGTATGTCGTGCACATAACCGTGCATATAGAATGCACACATCTGCACTTATTGGATAGTGTAAACTGTATGTTGCATATTGTATGTCATGCACATAACCGTGCATATATAATGCACACCTCTGCGATTATTGGATAGTGTAAACTGTATGTTGCATATTGTATGTCGTGCACATAATCCTGCATATAGAATGCACACTTCTGCGATTATTGGATAGTGTAAACTGCATGTTGCATATTGTATGTCATGCACATAACCGTGCATATAGAATGCACACCTCTGCGCTTATTGGATAGTGTAAACTGTATGTTGTATATTGTATGTTGTGCACATAATCCTTCATATAGAATGCACACCTCTGCGATTATTGGATAGTGTAAACTGTATGTTGCATATTGTATGTCGTGCACATAATCCTGCATATAGAATGCACACTTCTGCACTTATTGGATAGTGTAAACTGTATGTTGCATATTGTATGTCATGCACATAACCGTGCATATAGAATGCACACCTCTGCGCTTATTGGATAGTGTAAACTGTATGTTGCATATTGTGTGTCGTGCACATAACCGTGCATATAGAATGCACACCTCTGCGATTATTGGATAGTGTAAACTGTATGTTGCATATTGTATGTCGTGTACAAAATCCTGCATATAGAATGCACACTTCTGAGTTATTGCACATGGTAAATTGTATGTTGCATATTGTATGTTGTGCACATAATCGTGCATATAGAATGCACACTTCTGAGTTATTGCACATGGTAAATTGTATGTTGCATATTGTATGTCATGCACATAATCATGCATATAGAATGCACACTTCTGCGCGTATTGGATAGTGTAACGTGTGTGCTGCATATTGTATGTCATGCAATAATCGTGTGCATAGAATGCACAGATCGGCGCATATTGCATACTGCCAATTGTATGTCATGCACATACTCGTGCATATAGAATGCACACTTCTGCGCGTATTGGATAGTGTAAAGTGTGTGCTGCATATTGTATGTCATGCAATAATCGTGTGCATAGAATGCACAGATCGGCGCATATTGCATACTGCCAATTGTATGTCATGCACATACTCGTGTATATAGAATGCACACTTCTGCATGTATTGGATAGTGTAAAGTGTGTATTGCATATTGTATGTCGTGCACATAATCGTGCATATAGGATGCACACTATGTGCAAATATTGCATAGTGTATATTGTGGGTTATATATTGTATGTCGTCTACATAATCGTGCACATTTCTACGCTTATTGCATAGTGTAAATTGTACATTGTAATTCTATGTCGTGTACACAATCGTGCATATAGAATGCACATTTCTACACAAGTTGTATAATGTAAAATACATCTTCCATATTATATCTCGCGCACCTACTCGTGCGTATGGAATGCATGCTTCGACGTGCCCTTAAGGTTGCATAGTCCGATGATTTTGAGATACTGCCATATTCTTTTCAAATAAATATATTAGGTTGACCCTTATAACTTACCTGATTTAGCTTGTAGTAACCCTGATTTAAATGGCTAATTTTGGTAATATTGTATGCTAACCGATACAAAGTAGCTCTTGATGAGCTGGACATCAGAGCTTTCAGCTGAGTCGGGTTCTATTAAACTGAATTATTTGTTCTTCTCTGCTATAATAAACAACATTTCTTTTTTTAAATTATTTTATTTTTTATTTAGGCTGTATTTATACTGTCCATAGCATATTATCTGCTAGGTAGAAGTGACCAACTGGTGTTAGGACAGGAAGCACTTGCTGACCAGAGCTGCCTTGCTTACCTGCCCCAACAAGCGACAGGGCTCCAAGCCGCTCTAGCTGTACCATAGGACCTTCCAGAATCAGCACACAATAGATTCACTTTCACCGCTTATATAATATTTGCATAAAGGTAAACATTTATACATACATATAAGCCCGGGTACCCAGGCTTGTTTTCAATGCTGGCCAGTTGTAGTGTTGGTGTTGTCGTACCATACAGTGGCTGCTGATAAGGTATTTGATTGCCTGTATTTCAGTAGCAGATAGATAATTGGTTGGTATGTTAGTTTTTTTGGATTTTCTTGGCATATATGTATTTTACAATACATACACGCACCAGTATCTGAAGTGTGGCCCGGACGCGGTGGCCTAATCGGCAGAGCGCAGGCTTCCCGTGCTGAAGGTCGGGAGTTCCAATCCCAACAGAGTCAAATCAATGACTTATAAACAAATTGATACTTGTCGCTACCTAGCTTTTGGGAGATCGGGGGATCTGAACCCATGAGTTTGTGGATTCGAATCTTGGTCGAGTCAAACCAATGACTTAAAAATTGATACTTGTCGCTTCCTAGCCTGGCACTCGGCATTATTGGGATGGGGCAGGGACTGGTTGGCTCAGTGTCAGGATAATGAGACTGAGTGGGATATCAAGTCATGGTGCTGGTGGCCTGGTTTTCCCAGTGGGGCAGCACTATAAGATCGCCATGAGTGCGTATTGTCACAAGTCGGTAACCATCCTGATATGACCTTGGATGTTGCTAGTATGTAAACCACACAATAAACAAACGCTACCTAGGATAGCGCTCAGCATTAATAGGGTAGGACAAGAACTGGTTAGCATAATATCAGGATAATATTACTGGGTGGGATATTAGGTCAATGTGCCGGCAGCCTGGTCTTGTCAAGTCAAACCAATGACTTACCAATTGATACTTGTCGCTTCCTAGCCTGGGACTCGGCATTATTAGGATAGGGCAGGTACTGGTTGGCTCAGTGTCAGGATAATGTGACTGAGTGGGATATCAGGTCATGGTGCTGGCAGCCTGGTTTCCCAGTGGGGCAGCACTATAAAGTCGCTATGAGCGCGCTCTGTCACAAGTCGGTCCTCGGACTGATATGAACATAGACGTTGCTAGGACATAAAACAACAATGTATCTGAGGTGGCCATGTAGTATAATCAAGGTAAGAGATTTGGGTTGTTAAGACTTGCTGTTAAAGCAGTTAAAGCCGCATAGTCCGATAGCAATATCGGACTGTGCTGCTTTAATTAGTAAGCCAATCTCCTTTCTCCATCTAATGTAGATATGGCATCCTACAACTCAACATGCCTACTAATTACGACACAGTGTAGGCTACTACACCTGTAGCTACAGTAACCGGGAGCTATGGCAGCGAACAGGACAGCAGCCAGTTGAGGAGGAGATCCTTCAGAGACGCTGGAGATCGGTTGGCCATACCCTTCGCAAGCCTGCATCCAACACCGCAAGACATGCCCTCTCCTGGAATCCACAGCGGAAAAGGAAGAGAGGCAGGCCAAGAAACAGTTGGCGCCGTGACCTGGAGGCAGATGTGAAGAGGTCTGGCCATACATGGAGACAGCTGGAGAAGATGGCCCAGGACCGGGATAACTGGAGAACCCTTGTTTGTGGCCTATGCCCAAAGTTGGGCGGTAGGCGTAAGTAAGTAAGTAAGTAGGCTACTGTCAATAACCAAAGGGTACAAATGCACTGTAGCTGAGTCAAAAAGGGAACTCATACAAAAGGGTCTCTTCTTGTTATTTCCTCTATCTTTTCTTTGTTTGCTTTTTTTAGATTTTTTAGATTTCTTTTGTAATTTCCGTTTTTTTCTTCGGAACTCCCCGAGGCGTGGTGAACAAAGACACTGCGTATAAAGCAGCCTCAGAGTCAGAGAGAACGCTGGCCGTGCAAAATATCCCGGCATCCTCTCGGGCAAAGAGTGTGGCGGTCTGTGTGTCCTATCTTCTTTATCTCCGATTGGCCAAGGCAGATTGGCGAAATCTTTTTTTTTTTCTTTTTAAATTAAAGTTTTTAATTAAGATTTTTTTTTTTTTAAAGAAAAAAAAAGTTTGTTTCTCCTTTTCTTAGTCGCTTCTTAAAGGTACTTTTTCCCCCTGCACACCTGACATAAATAATGTTAATCCGGACTGGCCAACACTCCCCCCAGAGTGCACAGTTTAAACGGAATGATTCTTAGATAATTTAATTAAAAGACTTGATTACATTATGTAAGGATTGATTATGTTTGGTCACAGTTCTCAGGTCAAATTATCAAAGAAATTGCATAACATTTAAATGAAGGTGTTATAGGGTTGCATTTCAGCCTAGCTACGAGCTCGATCACAATAATGCTGATTTCCACTGCGAAAAAAAAGTAAAGCTTCTTTTATTTATTGACAATTCCAGAGCCCATTGATTTTCATATCATAGTCAAATACTTGGTCATTGCGACATATTTCTTTGGAGGAAACCGGCTACCGCCACATAGGCTACTCTTTCCAATAAGCAACAAGGGGTCTTTTATATGCACTTTCCCACAGACAGAACAGCACATACCACAGCCTTTGATGAACCAGTTGTGGACCACTGGTTGGAATGGAAAATAGCCCAAACTGCAAATGTGTCCACTGAGCAGGATCGATCGGATGACCGACGCCTTCATAGATGGACGCACTACCGCCTGAGCTATTATGTCCTGCTCCGATTTCTACTTTGAATGGGGTCGTGTGTTTGCTAAGTTCAGTCCTGTAAGTTTTCTTTGAAGAGTTAAGTGCCCGTCACACTATGCCGGATTGAGCAACGGACAGAATTGTCTAGTCCGGTGGTGTTCGGGCGTGATAAGTATCAAAATGTATTAAAATGTGTCAAAATGTTGTGATATCAGGTCAAAGGCCGCTGGATGAACAGACATGAAATGGACATGAAACGGACATGAAATGGACATGAAACGGACATGAAACAGACATGAACGGATAGCCAATTGGCGGTAAGCGGACTAAACAGACTCAAACTGGACAAGAACCATAGACGTCAATCCGGCGGCATCCATTCTAAGTTTTGTGCATGTTCAAAACTTGTCCGGACACAAACAGGACTTTCCTGGATATCAACGGACTTTGTTCGGTTTCTTTACATTTTCCCCAATCTGGTGAGGTGTGACAGGGCCTTAATCATTACTAACAGGACAAAGCTTTGTCACGGGAGCAAGGCCTATTTCCACAAAAGTGTCTTCCTTTGGAAGAGGTATCAATATCTCATGTACACAGAAAATAACAACAAAATAGTCAGAAAGTTGTTGTTTGTTGTTTTACGTCCTAGCAACATCTAAGGTCACATCAGGACGGGTAGTTAGAAACAGAATCAAGTACAGTAAAACCTCCCTAACCGACCACCTCCACATATCGACGACTCCCCTATATCGATCGCTTTATTTGGGTCCCAGCAATACCAACGTAACCACATTCTAACTCTCAAAACGGACCACCTCTCTAAATGGACCACCTAAAGTCGGTCACAAGGTCGGTCGATTTAGAGAGGTTTTATTGTAGTTAAAGCTGCATAGTCCGATGAAAACGTCACATTATCGAAACCAAAACACTGATCTAGACTTGATTCTACATATCTAACTTAGATACTGGTGCACTTATTAAGCATGTGTCACTAAATATAATGGAATAACAAGCCAATTTAAGAGAACCCGTTACTGCAGAAGCCTATGACGTCAGAGTTTGGCGTGCTTGCCAAAATTAATTTGGTACGTTTTCACTTCAAATATCTCAAAAGTCAGCTTTTTTAAATTAAAGTTACTTCAAAGTAAAGTAAGGTAGATTATAACAATCACCCTAATATGTTTATCTAAAAAAAAAGACAGAAACTCAAAAACTATCGGACTACGCAACTTTAAGAAGAAAGACCGAATTAACCATTGTACTCTAATTCTTATGATTGTCGTGGGGGAGGGATGACGCAAGTGGGAAATATTGCGCCTAGAGCAGGATTCGAACCCACACCTCTTGCATTCAGGGCTAGTATTCTAACCATTACACCACCTAGACTCCCTGATGTCATCCACACCCACCTGTATATGTGGTTGGCTGTTGGAGTCTTACGTCCTGGCAACCTAAGGTCATATCAGGATCGGTATAGACTTGTGACAGTGTACACTCATGGTGACTGACTTTATAGTGCTGCCCCACTGGGAGATAAGGCCTCCACCACCACAACCTGATATCCCTCTCAGTCACATTATCTTGATAGAGAGCCAACCAGTCCTTGCCCTATCCTAATAATGCCGAGTGGCTGGCTAGGAAGCAACTAGTATCAATTTTTAAGTCATTAGTTTGACTCGACCAGGGTTCGAACCCACGATCCCATGGTCTACCAACAAGTATCAATTTTTCAGTCATCAGTTTGACCCAACCAGGATTCGAAAAAATGTAAAGCTTGTGTTATTTAACGACACCTCTAGAGCACATTGACTTTTATCGTCGGCTATTGGACGTCAAAGGACCAGGATTCGAACCCGTGGGTTCAAATCCCATGACCTACCAAAACGGGAGATGGACGCTGAACTTATTCAGTCATCCCGTCTGGTCACATCTATGTGTGGTCACATCTATGTGTGGTCACATCTATGTGGCTCCTTGCCTAAGAGGTCAGTCAATGCAGCCTACTTACGACATGATCAATGTGAATTACATCAATATACTTCACTCGTCTGTGGTTCAAATATTCTGTTCCTGACATGCCTGGGCCTCAGACTATGACCAGGGAGCGGCACCTAGCTCAGGTAGTAGCGTGTCCACCTGTGAAGGTGTCGGTCATCCGATCGATCCTTCTTAGTGGACCCATTTGCAGTTTGGGTTATTTTCCGTACCAACCAGTGGTACACAACTGGTTCATCAAAGGCTGTAGTATGTGCCGTACTGTCTGTGGGAAAGTGCATATAAAAGGCCCCTTGCTGCTTATCGGAAATAGTTGTCTATGTGGCGGCAGTGGGTTTCCTCCAAAGAAATATGTCAGAAGGACCATATATGTTTGACGTCCAATAGCTGATGATGAAAATCAATGTGCTCTAGATAGAGACAGCATTACATAAAACAAGCTATACTTTTCAGACCATATAGCCAATATTTGGTTACTCTGTTCCTGCAATTTCTACAGAATAGTATATGTTTGTGGAATAATATATAGAAATTGTGAATAAAAAATGTCCTAAATGTCTGTGGTATGTGCCGTACTGTCTGTGGGAAAGTGCAAATGAAACACCCTTTTGCTGCTCATCGGAAAGAGTAGCCTATGTGGCGGCAGTGGGTTTCCTCCCAAAGAAATATGTTAGAATGACCATATGTTTGACGTCCAATAGCTGATGATGAAAATCAATGTGCTCTAGAAGTGTTGTTAAATAAAACAAGCTTTACTTTTCAGACTATGACCTGATGATTGTCGGGTTAGCAGGAATTAACTCTCTTAAGCCCCTGTCACACCTCGCCGAATTGAGGAAATGGAAAGAAACCGAACAATGTCTGTTGATATCCGGCAAAGTCCGGTTTGTGTCCTTTGCATATCCATTGCATATCCGCTGATATCCGTTGATATGTGGCCAGATCCGTTAAAAGTTTTGAACATGGAAAAAACTTGGAATGTTTGTCGCCGGATTGACGTCTACGGTTCTTGTCTGGTTTGAGTTTATTTTGTCCGTTGGCCATCCGTTTCATGTCCGTTTCATGACCATTTCATGGTGGTTTCATGTCCATTTCATGTCCGTTCATCCGACGGCCTTTGACCCGACATCGCAACATTTTGACACATCTTAATACATTTTGATACTTATCACGCCCGAAAATCATCGGACTAGACAATTCTGTCCGTTTATGAAATTACTTAATCGGAGAATTTTACACGTTGCTCAATCCGGCGAGGTGTGACAGGGGCTTTAGCCCGAGTTGTGTGTCTCTGGAAGCACTGACGGAGACACCCGGCGGGTGTTGGAGCAGCTGCCACCTGCTCATTTAGGTACACATACGGACAAATGGCGTAAATTACTCAAAAGGGCTTGTTTTTCTCAAAAGGCATTGAAAGCGCCCCAGGCAGTAGTACACCCTCTCTCTGAGACGGAACGCAGCATCTGTCAGCGTAGAAACAGGCGCTGGCACAACAACGGAATTACACACCACTGTGCACAGCACAGCTACGCGAAAATTGATCAGAAATGGTATGTTTCAGCGCGGAAGTCTCCCTGGGGCTAAAATTATTGATTCAGGGGTGAAAGTGGTCTCCGACAAAAAAAACCCCGCTGAAATCAAGCCGAGACCATGGCGCAAATGGTGAATAATTGCGAAAACGCGGATTTCGCCCCAAAGGATTAGTTAGTACTGTTAGGGAATCGCGGGGGGAAATGCCAGAAGTCAGTTTTCAACTGTCCTTATTGTGATTGTATTATCACCAATGCCTTACTTTTTTTTTGTCTGGGTTTTTTATGTTCTCGCAAAATTTGTGGTTATAACAGACTAATATTATACATATATGTACTATATAATTTATTATGTGGATATAAATAACGGCAGCCCCTTAATGTTTCTCTCTAACCACCTTAACTTCCTTGTCATTCACTGCGGAGCTGGCATTCGCTCCTCCCCACCTCCTCTACAGCGTGAGCCAACTGTCACTTGGCTCACTTTCAAAAGCATTATATGTACAATATATAATATATTGACATTTTGTCAACGCTAACCAGTAATTTATCAACAATCGCAGAAATCCGCGAATCCGCGGAAATCTTTCATCCCTGATTGATTAGTTCTGCTTGCAGCAAACAATTTTGCAGGAGCCAGAATTTATTTTTGTGGCACGAAAATATCATAATGTCTGTAATCAAATTGGCGAATTAGAATTTTGTAATTTACTCGACCTTGAAGGACAATTATTTACCAGAAGAAAAAAGAGTAAGACAATTAATTATGTACAATTATCCACTCAGAGGAATAACAATTATTTACCAGATAAAAAGTAAGAAACTCACCCTGCCTCTCAGTTGAAATATATATATTTAGAACAACAACAATTACTTAACAGAAGAAAAATAGAACACGAACCCCCCCATCCCTCTCTGTTGAAAAATACCAATTCATAGGAATTAAAATTATGTACACAGAATACAAAAAATAAATAAGGAAATTATCTGCTCCTCTCAGTTGAAAAATATAAATTCAGAGGAAAGAAAATTATCCACACCTCTCAGTTGAAAAATAGAGATTCAGTGGGATGAAATTATATACCCGCAGAAAAAAAAAGAAAATTACCGGCTCCTCTCAGTTGAAAAATACAGATTCAAAAGCATGAAATAATATACCCGAAGAAAAAAATTAACAAAATTTTCCGATGCTTTCAGTTGATCCACTTTCGGTTAACAGTTCATCCACTTTGCGTTATCAAACGTCATTGTAAGCGAATTCACAATGATGCAGATGCCAGTTGAATGCGCGCCAACTTGGGGTGCCATCCTTAATAGTTGGGTGTCGCAAATCCAGGGGTGCCGCACCCTGTGTGCCGACACTCCCCGGAGCAGTTACCGAGCTGCTCGTCAAGCAATGAGCCGGGATCCGGATGCGCTGAGCTGCTCAGCGCCAGCAGACTATGCCACACTGCACCACACTGCATCACACTGTATCATGATGTAGCATGCTGCAACAAAGTGCACCACACTGCATCACACTGTGTTATGCTGCAACACACTGCGCCACACTGCATCACGCTGTGTCATACTGCAACACACTGCGCCACACTGCATCACACTGTGTCATACTGCAACAGACTGCGCCACACGTATCATACTGTAGCATACTGCAACACAGTGCACCACACTACATCACACTGTGTCATACTGCAACACACAGCACCCCACTGCATCACACTGTATCATACTGTAGCAGAATGTAACACAGTGCACCACACTGCATCACACTGTGTCATATTGCAACACACTGCGCCACAGTGTACCACACTGCAAAAGACTGTATCACACTGTACCATACTGCACCACACTGCATCAGACTGTATCATACTGCGCCACACTGCATCACACTGCATCATACTGTATCATACTGCACCACACTGAGCCACACTGCGTCAGACTGTATCACACTGTGTCATACTGCAACACTCTGCGCCACACTGTATCATACTGTAGCATACTGCAACACAGTGCACCACACTGCATCACACTGTGTCATACTGCACCACACTCTGCAGCGCACTGTATCACACCGACTCATACTGCACCACACTGCATCCGACTGTATCACACTGCATCATACTGTATCACTATCAGATTGTATCACACTGCAACACTCTGCGCCACACTGCAGCACACTGCGCCACACTGCATCACACTGTGTCATACTGCACCACACTGCACCACACTGCATCACACTGCATCATAATGTATCATACCACGCCACGGTGCACCACACTGCATCACACTGCACCACACTGCATCACAGTGAACCACACTGAATCACACTGCACCACACATCGCCACACTGCATTACCCTGCATTACACTGCACCACCAAATCACTAGATTTGCTAGCTTGTTTGTTTATTGTGTTACGTCCTAGCAACATCTAAGGTCATATCAGGACAGGTACCGACATGTGACAATGCGCACTCATGGCTACTTTATGGTGCTGCCCCTCTGGGAGACCAAGCCGCCGGCACCACGACCCGATACCCAACACAGTCACATTATTCTGATACTGCACTAACAACTCCTTGTCCTATCCTAGTAATGATGAACGCCAGGCTAGGTGGCGACAAGTGTCAATTATATAAGTCAGTGGTTTGACTCGGCTGGGATTCGAACTCCGGACCTTCCGCGCAGGAAGCCTGCGCTCTACCAATTCGGCCAACGCGTCCGGTCAAATCACTAGATTACTGAAGCAAAAAGAAGGAAGCGCGCTTTCTAATTCTAGTTGAATTCCTATTGAAATTAGCTACACCCCTCCGGCGGCTCTCTCCACACACACACACACACCTCCACACACCTCCACACACACACACCTCCACACACCTCCACACACGCACGCTGAGACCCAGCGCCCCCGCCTCTGTCCCCTTAGGGGCTGTGAAGTTAAATCGACTGGGTTGTTTTCAAACTGAGCCCGGCTGTGGCAGTGGGAGTAATGTTCTGTGAGAAATCTTTTTTTTTTTCTTTGAATCATGTCCTTTTCAAATGTCATATTCCCTCTCTCCACCTCTCTCCCTCTCTCTCTCTCTCTCTCTATATATATAATTATATATATATATATATATATATATATATATTTATAAATTCCCAGGCACGAGTGAACAGTGTAGCGTTCCGATTAGGATCGTGCCAGTTGGTGGAGCCACCGGTCACATGGTTTAAGGGGGGGGGGGGGGACATACATCAAGTAAGGCACCCCATCAATAATAAAGTAGTAAATAAACATATAATTCCCCTCCGTGCCTTTATACTCGCATAATTCACTAAGGCATACACAGCAGTTCCATACTGTGGTTTTTTATTTTCGTTATGAGGTAGTTACTTGACGGGTATTGGTATTTTGAGTCTGTATCTGGGTGCTAGTCCTTGTGGTGGTTCGTTCGTCCCTCGGACTTTTTCGGATCCAAGTGATGGTATATGGGACCGGATTCGAGCCCTTAACACTTCCCCTTCCTCTTCATCTTGAGGTGTGGGTGAGTGGGTGAAGTTAGGGTTGGAGTTGTCCGGTCGGTGCCTGGAGGAGTTATGAGGCCGTGGAGGCGGTTGGGATTTGAACTGGTCACGTGTTGTTTTTGGCAGGAGGGAGGTCGCGTCCTCCTTCTGTGGCTGGGTGGGGGGTTCCACCGTTTGATGCTAGGTGGCGGCAGCAATGCCGGGCATATGGGTGTTCTTTTTTCCTGGAGGGAGTAGGACTCGGGTCATTGCCGTGGTGGTCCTGTCCCTGGCCCGCGAATTAGCCATGTTGCGTTAACATGCATAATGCTTATATATCACATATATACAGAGCTACTGATGTTTTTAAGGAAACTAGGCATGAGGTTGTTGTTTGGTTGTTGTTTTACGTCCTAGCAACATATAAGGTCATATCAGGCATGAGGTGGTGATTTAATTATTATATTAAAGTTTCATAATTTTCAGTTTCTGTCGCTTTTCTGAGATACATTTTTATTATATGTTAAACTTAAACTTTACATTAGCTTGAAGTAACCAACAAATATTATATTAAATTCATAAGGGTAGTGACGATGCTGTTCGATTTTGACGCATGTGCAGAAATGATGTGTCCCTCGCAAACTGGTGTGCCGTTGAAACTGCAACACCGGCCTCGCGTGCGGGAGATCGGGGGTTCGATTCCCGGTCGAGTCAAACCGATGACTTAACAATTAATACTTGACGCTTCCTAGCCTGGCTCTCGTCATTAATAGGATATGACAAGGACTGCTTTGGACAGTATCAGGATAACATGACTGAGTGGGATATCGTGTGACGATGCCGACAGTAGGAATGATTTCCCAGTGGGGCAGCACTATATATAAAGTCGCCATAAGTGTGCACTATCACAAGTCTGTAGGTACCCGTCCTGATATGATCTTAGATGTTGTTAGGACGTAAAACAACAACAAACGAACTCAACAAAGGCAGGGAAACGCGGCGTAACCCCTACACCCCTACAACTCCACAACCTGAACTAATTTTCTCTGATCTTCACGAGCGGATTGCCTGAGGCGGCCTTCCTTCTCAGCCTCCCCCCCTGGTCATGTTTCCGCGCGAAATAAAGAGGCAATCCCTTCATTTACTGATTAATTGTCGTCACTGCTGGCGCTGAAAATTTGAAGATTAACGGATTAGTGATTTAATAGCCAGCCTCAATCAGTAGGGAGGTAGCCGTGAAATCAAGGTGCCAGGGTTTCTTCTGTTGGGTGGGAAACATCGACAGCTTTATCAGCTATTGCTTCTTTTGTCACTTCCGGTTTCATTAGGAGAATGTTGCCAGCAATGGCGATATTATTCATTATTGTACACGATGAATTTGTTTTGTTGTCGTTTTACGTGCTAGCAGGTATTGCAGGTATAGCAGGTATTGCAGGTATAGCAATACCTCAGGGAGTTTAACTCCCCTGCCCTGCAGAGTTGTAAACCACTGCCTTGTGGTACAGGTTCTTGACAGAACCGAAGGCTAAGGGAGCAAACCCTAAACAGAAAACCATGTCACTGTGGCAGCATTAAGGGCGGTTGATGTATGGAACTCCCAACATCTCCCGACCAGCCACTGCAGGGACAAATAGTTTTGCGCCTGTCTTGACATGTTCTTGCCGGTGTGAAACCTCTATTTGCTCCCCGAGAGAGTGCCGCTGGTAACTTGCAAAAGCCAGCAGCACTTCAACACTTTTGCAGGCAGCTTTCATGAAATGTACAGCGCAGTCAAGTAATGAAAGCAGTCTTTGTCGCATCGTGACTGACAGCATGATGATGATGATGATGATGATGACCGACTTGTGACAGTGCGCACTCATGGTGACTTTATAGTGTTGTCCCACTGGGAAACAAGGCCGGCGGCACCATCACCTGGTATCCCACTCAGTCACATTATCCTGACACTGAACCAACCAGTCCTTGCCCTGCCCTAATAATGCCGAGCGCCTGGCAAGGAAGCGACAAGTATACATTTTTAAGTCATTAGTTAGTATCAATTTTTAAGTCATTGGTTTGACCCGACCAGGCTTCGAAGCCACAAACCAATGGGTTCAGATCCCCCGATCTCCCAAAACAGGAACAGGGGACGGACGCTCAACTCATTCAGCCATCCCGTCTGGTCTGATTTCAAGGGATGTTATATTGTGGGGTCCAGAAATTATTTTACAAATAATCTGTAAGATTTATATAAAATAACTATATTAATGGCATTGTAGGGTTGCCAACATTGGAAAATGAAAAACAGGAAGATCGGCTTTTAGGGTGATGATGGGACATAACATATCGCACACCTTATGGCGAAACCAGAAGGGTTGGCAACCCTGCATTGGCAATAAGAAGACTAGTGTTTGCGGCACTGAAAAAATACCACACTCTCTTCAGACGAATAAATACATTGACCAAAAAGGTGGTTCAATATTGCTTTCAAGCAAAAAGAACAGGACTGTAACCCACCACTACTTAAAAGAGAAAACCATGTTTGCCACATTGTGCAGAATGAAAATAATTGTTTCTTTTTGTCATAAAAAGAAAGAATTAAGCTCATAAATAGGGGGAAAAAGAGGTTAAAGTTGATATGGCCTTAGATGTTGCCAGGATGTAAAACTCCAAGAAGCAACCAGGTATTCTTGCTTAAAGCTGCATAGTCCGATGAAAACATCACATTTTCAAAACCAAAGCAATTATCTAGATTTCATTCTACGTTTCTGACTTCGATATTGATGCACATATTAAGCACTCGTTGCCACATAAATGCAATACTGAGTCAATTTAATAGAACCCGTTACTGCAGAAGCCTATCGTGTCAGAGTTTCGGCATGCTTGCCAAAACTAATTTGACATGTTTAGACTATCAATCAATCAATAGTTCCGTCCTCTAGTCGAGGGTTGGATGCAATGGTTCTCCACTTGTTCCGATGTTGTGATGTTCTGATAGACTGTGAATAATTCACTGTGAAATATTTGTAAACCATGATGTTCTTGGTCTCCCTCTCCCTCTGCTGCCATTCACCTTCCCTTCCAACAATGTACGGTATATTGAACTCTGACGAATGATGTCTCTGTAGTTTAGACTATAGAAATCTCAAAAGTTGGCCCTGTAAAATAAAAGTTATTTAAAACTAAAGTGAGGTAGATTATAACCATCGATTCAATATATTTATCTCATAAAAATGGCAGCAACTCAAAACCTTAAAAAAACACCCTAAAATCAGTGATTGACAATGAAATCAGTCACAATTACTGGTAGAAAACGAGGCTTATTGTAAGGCGGTCGTAATGACCCTTCTCAGGGAAAGGATCCGGTCATGTGACCTAGACCACGTGACACTCAGATAGAATTGATGATTTCTTCATTTAATCATAGTTAAGCCCCATTCACACTACGGCTAGAGTTCGCTTGTGACCGACCACTTTACGACCAAAAGGGCGGCGACCTCCTTGCGACCGACTCGCAATATTGAATCAGAGACTTGGTCAGCGAGTGGTCGCCGAGCGGTTGGCGACTGTGTCGGCGACCACTCGCCAAGCTCGCGACCGCGTCAGGGTCCGCTCGGCGACCGCTCGGCGATGGTTGTGGAGGTTGATCGGCGACCAGTCGGCGACCAGTCGGCGACTAGTCGTAAGGTGGCCGAATCGGTAGAATGCAGGCCTCCCCTGCGGGGAGATGGGAAGTTCAATTCCCAGTCGAGTCAAACCAAAGATTTAAAATATTTATACTTTTCACTTCTTAGCCTGACGCTTGGCCTTAATAGGATAGGGCAAGGACTGGTTATATCAGTGTCAGGATAATGTGACTGAGTGGGATATTGGGTCATGGTGCTGGCCGCCTAATCTTGCAGTGGGGCAGCACTATGAAGTCGCCATGAGTGCGCCCTGTCACAACTCGGTACCCGTCCTGACCTAAAGCTAAGATTTCATATATGCAGTATGTAGTATGTGAATGCGAATGTGACCAAAAATGAATAAGGATGTAAATGCATGGTGGTGCTTCCATATGTCCAGATACAAATGTATAAATCAAATCAAATCCAAACAAACATAACTCAACCACCTATTACGTACAAGCCTATGGACATGTAAATGAAATAGGCTAGTATAGAATTAAGTAGAAAAAAAAGTGGAAAACTCTTCCCAAGAAAACCCCAAAACAATAACATAGAACCTTAAGAAACAACTAACATAGTAATAAGAATAGAACAAAAATACAATGCCAAGAGGGCCCAACAAAGTAACATAGGCTACTAAACATACCAACAGACTATCTATCTGCTACTGAAATAGAGACAATCAAATAACTTATCAGCAGCTACTGTTTGGTAAGACAACAGCAACACTACGTTGTACAACTGGCCAGCATTGAAAACAAGCCTGGGTACCCGGGCTTACATGCTATGGACAGTATAAATACAGCCTCAATAAAAAAAATGAAAAATAAAAAATGCGAATGCGGATGTGAATGCGAATGCGAATGCGAATGCGAATGCGAATGCGAATGCGAATGCGAATGTGAATGCTGAAAAGTGGATCACTCAATGGACCGATCGCTGCGAATGCGAAGTTGAATGCCAAGATGAATGCGAATGGCATACCGCATGAATGGAATCTTAGCCTTAGATGTTGCCAGGACGTAAAACTCCAACAACCAAATCCGAGCACTGCGGGCTTTTGGGGTTTTTTGTTGGCGGTGGATTCGGTAAAGTGAGCAGGCGACGCGGATCGATCTGCGCCGGTGGTTGGGCCGCGCAGGGCTAATGGTGTGTTGACTCATAAAGGAGTCGGCTCGTAAAGAACTCATTTGCTCCGACACTAGAAGCTACTGGACCCTAACGAGTGGGGCGAGGGGAGGGGGGTGGGTGGAGGGGGGGGAGGGGGTGTGGAGGGGAGTGGGGAGGGGGGGGGAGGGGGAGGGGAGATTGGATGGGGAGGGGAGGGAGATGGGGAGGTGGGGTAGGGGAGGGGGAGAGGTAGCTTAGGGTAGGGAAGAGGAGGGGATTGGGATGGGGAGAGGGATGGGGGATGGGGAGGGAGGGGAAAGAGGAGGGCAGGGGAAGGAGAGGGATATGGGGAGGGGGGGAGAGGAGGGGAGGGGGAGGAGAGGATGGGGAAGAGGGTGGGAGGGATGAGGAAGGGGAGGGAGGTGGAGGTGGATGCGGAAGGGAAGGAGAGGGAGGAGGAGGGAGTGGGGTGGGGTAGGGGGAGGGAGAGGGGGAGAGGGGAGAGGGAGAAGGTGAGGGAGGTGAAGGAGAGGGGTATGTGGAGGGGTATGTGGGGGATGAGGGGAGAGGAGGAGGGGAGGGTAGGAGGGGAGGGGGGGAAGAGGGGGGTGTGGGGGTGGATGGGGGATGGAAGGGTTGAGGGGAGGAGGGGGAGTGGGGTGGTGGGGCGGGAAGGGGAGGTGGGGCAAGGGGAGGGAGAGGAGGAGGGGGAAGGGGAAGGGGAAGGGGGGGTGATGGGGAGGGGAAGGGGAGAGGCAGGGGGAGAGGCAGGGGGAGGGGGAGATTGCATGGGGGGAGGGGGATGCGGAGGTGGAAGGGAGGGGGATGTGCGGGGGGAGGGGTGGGAGCGGGGGGTGGGGAGGGTGAGGGGAGATCAATTGCTCAGAGTGAGTTGGGGCTAGTGGGAGGAGAGCGGAGGGGGGTGGGGGTTGTTCGGAAAAGCATATGGTGGATGAATGAACGGATTATCGCCTGGTGGGAGGCGCGCGCACCAGCCTGTGATGGGGATTAGATCAGTGGGTAGGGCGAGCTGCTCTCTGCGTGATGAGGAGCAGCTCGGTGTGGCGAGGAGCAGCTCAGTGTATGGAGGAGTGGGGAGTGCGGTGTGGTCAGGAGTTCTGTGTTTTGTGGGGAGCAGCATATACATAGTGTGTGTGGTCTAACAGAGACTCAGTGTTAGTTGGGTGATTGGGTGGTTGTCGGAGTTTTACGTCCTGGCAACATGAAAGGTCATATCAGAGCAGGTACCTACTTGTGGCAGCGTGCACTCATGGTGACTTTATAGTGCTGACCCCACAGGGAAATCAGGCCACCTTCATCATGATCCGATATCCCACTCAGTCACATTATCCTGATAGTGAGGTAAGCAGTCCTTGCCCTATCCTATTAACACTCCATGGGCTGTCTTCAGTATTTTAGTGTGCAGCTGAGGGCCTAGATAAAAGATTCACCCGGTACTTGTAGTACACGGGTGAAGGACAACATAGTGTACATACGGGCAAAAATAGGTTTAGTATGGAACATGAACTAGAAACTGTGGCTCCAGTATCAAATGGCTACCCATATAGGCACAGAGTTGGTGAAATGGGTGAGAATGCAAAAAGACAAGATGGTGGTGCTAGAACGCTGTCGATTTCACTTTTAGATCTTATTAAACTAGATATTTTATTATATTTTTCAACTCAAAGGTAGCGGGTAAATATGAAGACACCTACAAAGAATAAATGTTGCTTCTTAGATTGTGAAATTAGGCTCTCATTTCATTAACCTGCTTTTTCGACCGTTTTTATATAGGGCTGGTATTCACCCGTGTACTGTGAGTACCGGGTGAATTCTTTATCTACTGAGGGCCTGTATTTGGTGGTGAGCAGCTACATATTTGACATACACGTCTTGTTCAGCCATTGACAAAAGCAATGGACCAGACGCCATGGCCGAATGAGTTGAGCATCCGTCTCCTCATTTGGCAGATCTGGGGATCCGAACCCATGAGTTTGTGTGTTTGAACCCTGGTCAAGTGAAACAAATGACTTAAAAATTTATACTCGTCGCTTCCTAGCCTGGCGCTCGGCATTAATAGGATAGGGCAAGGACTGGTTGGCTCAGTGTCAGTGTAATGTGACTGAGTTGGATATAAGATCATGGTGCTGGTGTAGCAGGAAATCGCAAACCCCTGGAGATCGCACACCCCAAGGTTTCCAATTTCCTAGAAATCACAAACCCCCCACGCTTTGTAGCATTTTGTAATATTCAACTAATACACTCATAAATAATGGTTTAAATAATGGATAAATAAGAATTTGGAATATTAAAATGGTTCTATTTACTGTATGCAGCGACTGAAGTTGGAACTAAAAAGGCCATTTTGCTGATGACATTGTTTACATTGCCAATCCTGAAACTGAGTGATAATACCAGGATATTGCCACACCTCTTTACTTGGCCTTTAGAATGGCAACATCTGTGAATAGAGGCCGTTTTCAGCGCATGTGCAGTCGGAATTACGAACTGGACTATTGCAAAGATGTTTTCATTCGGATAAAGACTGTCAAGCATGGGGGGTTTGCGATGTCCAGAGGGGATATGTCTTTCCTAGGAAATTGCAAACCCCCAATGCCCATATATGGCATGGGGGTTTGCGATTTCCTAGGAAATCACAAGTGGGGGTTTGCGATTTACAGGGTTTGCGATTTCCTGCTATACCGGCAGCCTGGTTTCCCAGTGGGGCAGCACTATAAAGTCGCCATGAGTGTGCACTGTCATAAGTCGGTACCCGTCCTGATATGACCCTAGATGTTGCTAGGACGCAAAAAAACAACAAACAAACAAAAGCAATGTGAGTAGTATATAAAGAGGTACCACAGCACCAGGTCAATGTTTGGTGGTTAGTTGGTTGTTGGAATTTTAAGTCCTGGCAACATCTGAGGTCATAACAGGACGGGAAGGACTGGCTTACCTCAGAATCGGGATAAATGTGACTGAGTTGAATATTTTGTCATTGAACCGGTGGCAGCACTATAAAGGCGGTACAGAGTAGCCCTTCTGATATGGCTTCAGGTCTTGACGGGACGGCCGAATGAGTTAGAGCGTCTGTCTCCCATGTTGGTAGATCGTGGGGTCGTGGGTTCGAACCCTGGTCGAGTTAAACCAATGATTTTAAAATTGATACTTGTCGCTTCCTAACATGGCACTCGGCATTATTAGGATAGGGCGAGGACTGGTTGGCTCAGTGTCAGGATAATGTGACTGAGTGGGATATCAGGTCATGGTGCTGGCGGCCTGGTCTTCCAGTGGGGCAGCACTATAAAGTCGCCATGAGTGAGCACTGTCACAAATCGGCACCCGTCCTGATATGACCTTAGATGTTGCTAGGACGTAAAACAACAACAAACAAACATATTGTTATCTAGGACACAAAACCGCAATAAAGATATAGAATCCCAATGGAAAAGAAAATTAAGACACCATAACTTTCGGCGTATATATAAATCATAGAAAAATACCAGATTATCACTAATTCAAATAACTCTTTTTTAAAGTTGCATAGTCCTATGGCTGTGATTTTCTTTCTGAGATGAATATATATATACTTTTTGGGTTTTTTTTGTTGAAGATTTATACTGCCTATCATGGATAAGCCTGAATATGCTTGTTTTCACCATTAGACAGTTTGTCGATAGAAAGCCCGAGCCTACACCTTTACCGACCCAAGGGATTTTTAACCTCCCACACCACATAGACATGGTATGAGAGCAACTGGCCTTTGATGACGCTGTAAGTTATACACAGCGGTGGAAATCCAAATTGGCAGAGATGGGGGCACGGGGAATCGAACCACTGACCTTCAGATTAGGAGTCAGAGACTCTAACCACTCTGCCACAAAGAACACCAGGACATATTAGCTTTAGTTTGAAGTAACTTTGCTTTAAAATGACTTATGAGACGCGTTAAGTGTAAACACGCCAAATGAATATTAGCATGCATGCTAAAACTCTGATTCCATATGCCTACTACACACCTACCGTTTGTGCGCACCCACCTACCGTATACGATCTAAAACTGCCCGTTTCGCGCACAAAAATCACTAGGTGTGCGCTCCCAGCGCACACCCGGCGATTGCGATTCGCGACTAAAAACTCAGTTTTAGGTCTAAAATGGGCCGATTACGATTGCGATTCGCAATTCGAAAAATGAATCGGTTCGTTTTCAGTTTTAAGCGGGTCGGGTCGAGTCGCGAGTTTTAGTGCGCGAATCATATACGGTAGGTGTGTACCAGGCTTTAGGATTCACCAGTAACAAGTTCCATTAAATTGACTTAGTATGCCCTTCTATGCAGCACCAAATATTCAATAAATGCACCACCATCCAAGTTTGATATGTAGATTCAAATGTCGATAAGCGTTTTGCTTTTGACAAATTTGATGTTTTTATCGGGCTGTGCACCTTTAATGTAATCGCGTGCGGGAGATTGGGTGTTTGGTTGCCGGTCGAGTCAAACCAATGACTTATCAAATTGATACTTGTCGCTTCCTAGCCTGGCGCTCGGCATTAATAGGATAGGGCAAGGACTGGTTAGCTCAGTGTCAGGATAATGTGACTGAGTGGGATATCGGGTCATGGGGCCAGTAGCTTGATTTCCCAGTGGGGCAGCACTATAAAGTCACCACGAGTGCACACTGTCACAAGTGGGTACCCGTCCTGATATGACCTCAGATATTTCCAGGACATAAAACTCCAACAACCAACCAAATCAAATGATCTCAAAACTTACCCATTTAAATTATAAGCCACTTCAAACTAGAATAAGGTAGATTATAACAATTAATTCAATATATTAATCTCAAGAGAAAAATGACACGCACCCAAAAACCATCGGACTGTGCAACATTAATGTGGGAAAACAAGACTACAGTCAAACCTCTCTAACCTACCACCTCCACAGATCGACCATATCATCATCATCATCATGCTGTTGGTCACGATGAGACAAAGACTGCTTTCATTACTTGACTGCCGCTCTCCACTTAGCTCTCTGCTGTGAGAGTTGCGTCCATGAGTCAGTCGGAGTTGTACATTTCATGAAAGCTGCCTGCAAAAGTGTTGAAGTGCAGCTGGCTTTTGCAAGTTACCAGCGGCACTCTCTCGGGGAGCAAATAGAGGTTTCACACCGGCGAGAACATGTCAAGACAGGCGCAAAATTATTTGTCCCTGCGGTGGCTGGTCGGGAGATGTTGGGAGTTCCATACATCAACCGCCCTTAATGCTGCCACAGTGACATGGTTTTCTGTTCAGGGTTTGCTCCCTTAGCCTTCGGTTCGGTCAAGAACCTGTACCACAAGGCAGTGGTTTACAACTCTGCAGGGCAGGGCCGTCAAACTCCCTGAGGTATTGCTATACCTACAATACCTGCATACATATATATATAATATATGTTCTCTAACCATATATAGCGGTATACAGTAAAACCTCTCCAAGTCTAACCGACCACCTCCACACATCGATCACTTTATTTGGGTCCCAACAATACCCAAGGATATTCTAACTCCCTAAACCGACCACCTCCCTAAATCGACCACTTAAAGTCGGTCCCAAGGTGGGTCGATTTAGAGAGGTTTTACTGTATCAAATCAGACCAGGAATTAGCAGAATTCTAGGGGTATCAATCACACCTTGGCTCTTCAGCCACACCTCCGGAGGTGTGGTCAGCGTGAAACACAAGCTCCACCCCCCCACCCCCCCTCGGACCCCCCTCTCCGCCCCCCTGCGTTGACTCAGAGGCGGCCATTAACCCCTGCTGCGCGCGCATCCTCCCTAATAGGTTCGGCTGCAAGTGAGTCGGGCTGCCCGCCCCCTCCCCCCTGACCCCTCCCCGCTCCGCCCCGCCCCTCGCCACTATTAACATTATGTTCCTAATTATTTACAAAACTGACACAGCTCGGCAGTAATTCGACGTCCACTTCTTGGACTCAGTGGCGAAGAACCTTATTCGAAGCTTGTTTTATTTAACGATGCCTCTAGAGCGCGTTGATTTTTTGTATCATCGGCTATTGGATGTCAAACATATGGTCATTCTGACATATTTCTGTGGAGGAAATCCACTGTAGCCACATAGGCTATTCTTTCCGATAACTAAAAGTAAAGCTTGTTTTATTTAACGATGCCTCTAGAGGGCATTGATTTTTTGTATCATCGGCTATTGGATGTCAAACATATGGTCATTTTGACATATTTCTGTGGAGGAAATCCACTGTAGCCACATAGGCTACTCTTTCCGATAACTAAAAGTAAAGCTTGTTTTATTTAACGACGCCTCTAGAGGGCGTTGATTTTTCGTATCATCGGCTATTGGACGTCAAACATAATGGTCATTCTGACATATTTCTGTGGAGGAAATCTGCTGCCGCCACATAGGATATTCTTTCTGATAAGCAGCACGAGGGATTTTATATGCACTTTCCCACACACAGGAAGCACATACCACAGCCTTTGATGAACCAGTTGTGGACCACTGGTTGGAACAGATTATAGCCCAAACTGCAAATGTGCCCTTTGAGCAGGATCGATAGGATGATCAACACCTTCACAGGTGGACAGTCTACTGCCTGAGCTACGTTCCGCTCCAACAGGCCTTATTCAAGCCAAATCCAAAACGAGGCTTGTTTTAGCTTGCACTCATATATATTTGTTTAAAACACAATTACCATATTTAATATGCATACCTTAAATTTATTAATCGATGAATATATAAAAGACGGTGACACTGACAGTGCATGCAAATATTTGATTCATTTTGAAGTATATCACAGCAATACCATAGTTAGATAGTAGTTAGTGTGTGCGTGTTGTTGATTTACGTCCTAGCAACATCTAAGGTCATAACAGAGAGGCATTGTCTTAAAGTTGGATAGTCCGATGAGGCATCAAGTTTTCAAAACCAAAACAATTATCTAGAATTGATTCTACATCTATAGCTTACCAGACGGATGGCCAAATGAGTTGAGCATCCGTCTCCTGTTTTGGGAGATCGAGGGATCCGAACCCATGGGTTTGTGGGTTGAAACCCTGGTTGAGTCAAACAAATGACTTACAAATTGATACCGGTCGCTTCCTAGCCTGGCGCTCGGCATTATTAGGATAGGGCAAGGACTGCTTGGTTCAGTGTCAGGATAATGTGACTGAGTGGGATATCAGGTCATGGTGCTGGTGACCTGGTCTCCCAGAGGGGCAGCACTATAAAGTATCCATGAGTGTGCACTGTCACAAGTCAGTACATGTTCTGATATGACCTTAGATGTTGCTAGGCCGTAAAACAACAACAAACAAACAAACAAAACATATCTAGCCTAGATACTGATACATTTATCAAGCATTTCTTGCCAAATGTAAGGGAACACTGAGTCAATTTAATAGAACCTGTTACTGCTGAATCCTATATGGTGTCGGAGTTTTGGCATGCTTGCTAAAATTAATTTGTTATGCTTGCGCTTCCAATATCTCAAAAGTTAGTCATTTAAATAAAAGTTACTTCAAACTAAAAGTAAGGTTGATAATAATCATCATCATCATGCTGTCGGTCGCGATGCGACAAAGACTGCTTTCATTACTTGACTGCCGCTCTCCATTTTTGCGTTTACATTTCATGAAAGCTGCCTGCAAAAGTGTTGAAGTGCTGCTGGCTTTTGCAAGTTACCAGCGGCACTCTCTCGGGGAGCAAATAGAGGTTTCACACCGGCAAGAACATGTCAAGACAGGCGCAAAACTATTTGTCCCTGCAGTGGCTGGTCGGGAGATGTTGGGAGTTCCATACATCAACCGCCCTTGATGCTGCCACAGTGACATGGTTTTCTGTTCAGGGTTTGCTCCCTTAACCTTCGGTTCTGTTAAGAACCTGTACCACAAGGCAGTGGTTTACAACTCTGCAGGGCAGGGGCGTCAAACTCCCTGAGGTATTGCACTACCTGCATACCAGCATATAATAATGATAAGCCTAATATATCTATCTCAGAAAATGACAGAAACTTAAAACCATTGAACTACGTAACTTTGATTAATCCATGAAAAATAAAGGACCATGACAGTTGATACAAATATTTGGTATATTTTTTAAAGCCAAGTAGGCCTATATCACAGCAAGACCTAGATAAAGAATTCACCCTGTACTCGCAGTACATGGGTGAATACCTACCCTATATAAAAGCTCTCGAAAAAGTGGGGAAATGAAATGAGAGCCTAATTTCACAATCTAAGAAGCATCAATTATTCTTTTTATATATCTTCATATTTCCCGCTACCTTTGAGTTGAAAAATATAATAAAACATATAGTTTAATAGAAATTAAAGGCGAAATCGACGGCGTTCTATGGCCGCCACCTTGTCTTTTTGCATTCTCTCCCATTTCACAAAGTCTGTGCCGATATAAATAACCATTTGACACTGGTGCCAGGCATTCTACTTCCTGTTCCATACTAAAGCTATTTTCCCCCGTATTTATGCTACTTTGTCGTTCACACGTGTACTGGAAGTACAGGGTGAATCATTTATCTAAGCAAGACCATATTGAAATAGTATTTTCTGGGATATATTGGTTGGTTGTTGTGGTTTAACATCACAACAACATCTAAGGCCATATCAGCACAGGGAATCCATTGTCTTTTTTGTTTTAAACATGAAAGATTTGTTAATTTGAGGACACCCAAATTAGTAACGGCGGCGACACCTAAACTAAAATATAAACTTTAACATTCATATATCAAAGTTCCCCGTTTTAACACCAGGGGCTTAACGCTACGTAAAATGGCGCTGCTATATCAGCCTCGTTTCTGCGAGTTGACTATGAACAGGGTTCAGGAGAATCAAATAAGTTGCTTCTGTATCACAATGGGAAATCCACAACATCAAAAAGCAAACAGAGCTAATTTTTTTTTAAGAGAGGGAGGGAGAGCGGTGGGGGACGGGTGAGGGGCGGGGGGGGGCGGGGGAAGCACACACACACACACACACACACACAAAAAACAGATGTTCATTTTTTGTTCTCCGACTCTACACTTAGCCACACCCACCCCACATCCCGTACACTCCTACGCACGCACACGCACACGCACACGCACACGCGCACACATCATTCCAGCCTAAAAAAAACACTAAAAAAAGCCAATTCCTACTTCTTTATCACTACACGCCGCAGAGTGATCGAAAGTAATCTAATCTCTCCGGCGGCCAGTGTTCGTCGCAGGGAGCGACGCGCGTGCGCAGTGGGAGCCTGTGCAGGCGCAGTCGGAACAGCGTTCACTTTTTTTTTGGTGAGAGGTTGAGGGGGAGGGGATTCTCTTTTTTTTCTTTAAACAATTTTTTTTTTTTTTTTTTACACCTTGGGGCAAAGCTTTATATGCGCCCTCTCATCAACTATTCGCCGACCAAGTTTTGCAAATGTGAACCAACATTATTTTGTTGTTTGTTTGGGGTTTTACTTTACATCCTCGCAACATCTAAGGTCATGTCAAGGCGGGTACCGACTTGTAACACTAACAGTGCGCGCTCATGGTGACTTTGCAGTGCTGCCACGCTGGGAGACCATGTCACTGGCACACCATGACCCAATTTTCCACTCAGTCATATTATATTATCCTGACACTAGTCCTTGCCCTATCCTAATAATCCCGAGTGTCAGGCTAGGTAGTGACAAATATAAATTTTGTATGTCATTGGTTTGACTCATCCGGGGATTCCAACTCTCGACCTTCCACACAACGGAAAGCCTGCGCTCTTACCGAATCGGCTACCGCGTCCGGGCCGCGAACATTGTTCATGGTGGCTCGCCAACATGGGTAATTTGCGTGCGAACAAGGAGTCGTTCCGGTGCTGCCACCTGGGTTCGAATCCCAGAAACAAACCCTACCGGATTTCTCGCGAAACCACGCCCTCGCGAGACCTGTGACGTCACGCCCGTCCTTTCCTCCCGAACCGCCACCCACCAAAAATCACTTCCACCGCGGCAGCTCGCCTCCAACTCCTTGTTTGTGTCGTGAATTACGCGTATTATTAGTTGTAATCAGGTCACCAGTAGCAGCGAGAATAAAGAATATATACAACAACTGGAAACAATTAAAAACTAATGACTACATCATCATCTAAATTACTAATAAATAGGCTACAGAGTAGCTTATTCAACATGAATAGAACAAATATGTGATGTATAGGCATTATGCGATTATAAAAGTGTGGAAGGGAATTAGTATTATTATTATTATTGTTCTATTTCATTATCTTCCAACCATTTTCCTCGATGTATTCACCTCCTATCCTACATACTGGTACTGATGGCGCCACCTTCGGCCGCGACCCTAACTACGGGCGTTCCCATTGTCATTTGCGCTATGATATATTTGTATATATATCTGTGCCTTCCACACCTTTATACTCGCATAATACGCTATGAATTATATATATCGATTTATCATGTATTATGCGAGTATAATTATATATAATTATACTCGCATAATACATGATACCATAATATATGTGTGATGTATAACGCATTATTTGAGTATAAATGCTAAGGGAACATATATACTATATATATATATGCATTATATAATGCATACCGTATTATGCAAGTATAAAGGTGTGGAATGGAATAACGTGATTATTTTATAAATCATCTATTATTCTATGTTATTCCTCTTGTAACTCTCACTCGTGACCTGTGGCGCCGCCACCGGTCCTCCCCGTCACTAACGGGCGCGGCAAACATCACTTGAGGCGCAGGATTTTTATATGCATATATATATATTTGCATATCCGTCACTTAGCTTTTGCCGTACATTAAAGTTGCATAGTCCGATTGTTTTGAGTTTCTGTCATTTTTCTGAGATAAATATATAAAATTGGTTATAATAATCTACCTTACTTTTGCGTGAAGTAACTTTTATTTTAAATTTCTAACTTTTGAGATATTTGAAGTGCAAACATTTCAAATTAGTTTTGGCAAGCATGCCAAAATGCTGACACCACAAGCTTCTATTAAATTGCCTCAGTATTCCCTTCTGTTTGGCAACAAATACTTAAAGCTGCATAGTCCGATGAAGCATCAAATTTTCAAAACCAAAACAATGGTCTGGAATTGATTCTACAAATCTAACGTAGATACCGATGCATGTATTAAGCATTTGTTGCCATATAACAGGGAATACTGGAGCAATTTAATAGAACCTGTTACTGCTAAAGCCTATGGTGTCAGAATTTTGGCAAGCTTGTCAAAACTAATTTGACATGTTTGCACTTCTAATATCTCAAAAACATAACTGTTTAAAATAAACAGGACTTGAAGCTAAAGTAAGGTCGATTATAACGATCAGGTTAATCTATTTATCTTGGAAAAATTACAGAAACTCAACACCATCGGACTATGCAACTTTAATAGTGCATCAGGACTTAAGCTAATTATGTTGGTTGGTTGTTGGAGTTTTACGTCCTGGCAACACCTAAGGTCATATCAGTACGGGCTAGATTATATGTAGAATCAATCCCAGACAATTGTTTTGGTGTTTGAAAGTTTGACGCTTCATCGGACAATGCAGCTTTAAATTTCGGAAATATGGACGATGACTTGTTAGTAACACATTCAACAGTCGGATCGTGGCGCCCCCTGACGGCGCGCGGTGGAGATAGGTTGTCATTAGTAGCGCGCAATTCGTGATAATGACGCGGCTTAATTGGCCCGGGACACCTGTAGCAGGGAGATAAAGGTGGCTGCGAGATGGCCCCAGGGTGAAGGGGAGGGGGTTTGGCGGGCCAGAGGAGTGTATGGAGG
>CM059203.1:39161854-39181832 GCA_030323885.1 Branchipolynoe longqiensis
TGGCTGGCAGGAGTTGTTATATAGGCAGGAGGGGGGAAGATGGCTTCCCCCCTACCCCCCCCCCCCACCTCAGTAGTGGCAGGGGGTGAGGGCTTCGGCCTTGAGCCTGCCATGTCCAGCAATGTCACCGAATGAGCGACCTCACTCATTCAAGACAATTACAACGTACAATTTACACCATGCAATAAGCGTAAAAATGCGCATTCTATATGCACGATTATGTACACGACATACAATATACAACACACAATTTACACTATGCAATATTGGCACATAGTGTGCATCCTATATGCATGATTATATACATGACATACAATATGCAATGCACACTTTACACTATCCAATAAATGCAGAGGTGTGCATTCTATATACACGAGTATGTGCACGACATACAATTGGCAGTATGCAATATGCGCTGATCTGTGCATTCTATGCACACGATTATGTGCATGACATACAATATGCAGCACACACTTTACACTATCCAATAAGCGCAGAGGTGTGCATTCTATATGCACGATTATGTGCACGACATATAATATACAACATACAATTTACCATATGCAATAACTCAGAAGTTTGCATTCTATATGCACGATGATGTGCATGACATACAATATGCAATACACAATTTCACTATATATATATCATACTTCATCTCTTGTTGCCTTCCTTCCGCCTACATATATGTATATATATATATATATATATATATATATATATGCGTACATATATATACATATACATATACATATACATATACAATTTCTTAAGGTAACTTCTCCGTATCTGTCTGGGAGCAGGCCGCTTGCAACCCTGAGACCTCTACGATTGCAATTTACCAGTTTACCAAGCTGCTCAAGCAGTTCAAGCTACTCCCAATGCCCACAAGCACCGACACAGTCGGTGGGTATAGCCCACCTTTCTACCAATACCATTCCTATTAATATTTGCATAAAAGGATTCACACTACACACATATATGCCAGTGAGAATGCTTTTCCCCTGAGGGCTCTGTTGAGTAGTATATATTTGTGTCGCATCGGGTTTTAAATACAGTGTCGAGTTAGCAGCCGACGCAACTGATCGGTCTATTGGACCCGTTTCAACGCGCGCACTGTGACCAACAGACCGTGGTGCTAGAGATGAAGCACTTCCGGTTAAACATGGTGATCGATCCCCAGCCTGACCCTTACCCCCACCCCAACCCCCACACATCCACACCTACCCCCACACCCCCACCCTGCGATGGCAGGCTATGCATGCATGATGGCGCATTCACTACAACCAGCACTAGTGTGCGGAGAGTGTGGGGGGGGGGCGGGGGGGAGGGGGGAATGTGCGAGTGAGAATGCTTCTCTTGAGGGCTCTGTTGTGTAGTATATATTTGCATTGCATCGGGTTCTAACTATGGTGTCAAGTTAGCACCCAACGCAACTGATCGGTCTATTGGACCCGTTTCAATGCGCGCGCTGTGACCAACAGACCGTGGTGCTGGAGATGAAGCACTTCCGGTTAAACATGGTGATCGATCCCTCACCCCCACACCACCCCCACACCAACCCCCCACGCCCCCACACCAACCCCCACCCCCCGACCCTTACGGCCACCCCAACCCACCCCAACCCCACTGCTACCCAACCCCAAAAACTCCACACCTCCACACCCCCACATCTCCACACCCCCACATCTCCACCCCCCCACATCTCCACACCCACACCCACACCCACACCCACACCCACACCCACACCCACACCCACACCCACACAATGAGATGGCAGGCTATGCATGCATGTTGGTGCATTCACTACAAGTACAAGTGTGCAGAGAGGGGGATGGGGGGGGGGAGGGGGCGGAGTGGGAGGGGTGTGGCTGAGGCTGAGGCTGAGGCTGAGGCTGAGGCTGAGGCCGGCCTGCTTATTACACAAGGACGTGCCTAAAAGCAACAGTAGCGCGCATGCGTCGAATGACCCGTGTATTGCGCATGCGCGGCCGCACAATGGCCTCGTCGCACACAAACAATCGCGTCGCATTTCTGTGGACACCTGCGTTGCACCAACAAACCATGATCACCCCCCCCCCCACACACACACACCGTCACCCATCCCCAACCAGAACCCCCACCTCCCCTCCCTTCCCCCCTCCCCTCCCCCTCCTCCCTCCTCCCTCCTCCCTCCTCCCCTCCTCTCCCCCACTCCCCTCCCTCCTCCCTCCTCCCCTCCTCTCCCCCCCCCCCCCCTCTCCCTCCTCCTCCCTCCTCCCTCCTCCCTCCTCCCTCCTCCCTCCTCCCTCCCTCCCTCCTCCACTCCCCCCTCCTCCCTCCTCCTCCTCCCTCACTCCCTCCTCCCCTCCTCTCCCACCTCCCCCCTCCCTTCCCCCTCCCCTCCCTCTCCCTCCCCTCCCGCCCCTCCTTCCCCCCTGCCCTCCCCTCCCTCCTCCATTCCCCCTCCCTCCCCCCTTTCCCTCCTCCCTCCTCTCCCCCCAACTCCCCTCCCCCTCCATTCCCCCACTTCTCCTCCCTTCCCCCTCCCTTCCCCATTCCCCCTTCCTCCCCTCCCCCCCCCCCCCCTCCGACCTCCGACCCTCCCCCTCCCCTCCCCTTCCCTACCCATCCCCTCCCCCTCTCCCCCTTCCGCCACCCTCCCCCTCCAGAGTATAAGTGAGCATTGATGTATTGCTAGCCCAACCACTGTAGAATGTAGACCTACTACTTACTAGTGGTGTGGAGGCATTGTATTGTTGGTTGGTTGGTTTTGGAGGTTTGACATCCTGGCAACATCTGAGGTCATGTCAGGATGGGTACCAATTTGTGACAGTGCGCATTCATGGCGACTTTACAGTGCTGCCGAGGCACTTGCTATCCGGACCGCACTTCATCCACACCTCTCTCTATCTCCTCTCCGCTGGCCTTGCTCCTCCTTGATATGTCTGAAAAGAGTTCCAGGAGGGAGAGCCTGCCAGCATTTCACTTTGTACTCTTATTCTGTCTGTATCTTTGGCTTGCCGACTGGTCACCATAGAGCAAATAGACATGGTCCTTTGACTCAACTCTCCTCATTTCTCTTTCCTAGACTCTACCCTTTTCTTTCCTCCCAGGCATAGTTCTCATCCTGACCAGGGGAGTTGTGTGCTTGGGTGGGGCCCTTTACCTTTACGTTTCTCTTGCTTTGTTCTCGTTGCTGGAACCACCGCCGCAACAATCTTTACCCGACCTTCCTCGAAACACTTGCTGCTGTCTGCTGGATAAAAGTGCTCTACTACTGCCGGACCGAAGAGATTCGGGGCCGCGCCAACGCTTCGCCATTTCAATGTTATAAAGATATCCCCAGTTTCTACAACTGCCCCTACTGAAGATTAATCTTCAACCAGAGGTTGGAGCGATTTATCGGAGCCTCTCTATAATATTTCAGTTCTGCAACCAGTAACCGTTGTAAGGTTACAAACAACCCCAAGCAAGCACAGTGGGAGATCAGGGCACCAGCACAATGACCTAGTAATATCCCACTCAGTCACATTATCCTGACACCATCCTAACCAGTCCTTGGTCTATCTTAATAATGCTGAGCACCTGGCTAGGAAGCGACAAGTATCAATTTTGGTTTGACTCGACAGAAAATTGAACTCCTGATCTTAGGCACTGCTAGTTGATAAATAATACACATGTTACCCGACCATGTTAGCAATGGTGAGTGTTTTCTTAGGCCGTGTGGCATGTTCCCTTGTTCCGTGTTCGCTTGTGACCTTGTGATGCGCCACACTGACAAGGAACCTATGTTTTACTTAGGGGCCACTCCCACAGGTTGGACCCAGGGACCGTACGGCCTTGTTCATGGCACATCTGACGTACTGACCAGGAACATAGAAAGTGACCATATCAGTGTGGTGCGTCACAAGGTCACAAGCGAACACAGGACAAGGGAACACAGAACAAGGGAACAGTCTATTGATACATTGCCTGTGCCCAAGCTCTAGCATGCATGCTTGTAACAGTTCACCGGGGGTATCTCCTAGTGGAAAGGAGCAGGACGTAGCTCAGGCGGTAGAGTGTCCACCTGTGAAGGTGTCGGTCATCCTATCGATCCTGCTCAGTGGACACATTTGCAATTTGGGCTATTTTCCATTCCAACCAGTGGTCCACAACTGGTTCATCAAAGGCTGTGGTATGTGCTGTCCTGTCTGTGTGAAAGTGCATATAAAAGACCCCCTTGCTGCTTATCGGGAAGAGTAGCCTATGTGGTGGCAGCGGCTTTCCTCCAAAAATAAATATGTCAGAATGACCATAGATTTGACATCCAATAGCCGATGATAAAAATCAATGTGCTCTGGAGGCGTTGTTAAATAAAACAAGCTTTCTTAGTGGAAACTGCATGTTTTTAGTTACTACAAGCCACCCCAGGTGAAATATCAGGCGCTGGTTGCCGGCCTGAGTTTTAATTGTTGGCGTGGGGCAGGCCGCGGGGGGCGGGGGGGTGGGGGGGGGGGAGCATGGCCTGATGCCGAATCAAATAACGGGTAATTGTCTAAATACCGCAGGGTCCCGGCCTCGCCTATCAAAGTCGCATTAAATCATTGACGCCTCGTTCTGGCGCCGGGCGTCCCGTGTTGCCATGGTGACAGCGGTGAGGAGAACCAGCCGCCATGTTGGTCATGCGCAGTCACATATCGGCCTCACGCTCTCTCTCTGTCTCTCTGTCTCTCTATGTCTCTCTCTGTCTCTTTCTGTCTCTCTCTGTCTATCCCTATGTGTCTCTCTGTCTATCTCTGTCTCCCTCTGTCTCTCTCTGTCTCGCTGTCTCTCTCTGTATATATGTCTCTCTCTGTTTCTCTGTCTCTCTCTGTCTCTCTGTCTCTCTCGGTCTCTCTCTGTCTGTCTCTGTCTCTGTCTGTCTGTCTCTGTATGTCTGTCTGTCTCTGTCTCTCTCTGGTTCTCTCTCTGTCTCTCTGTCTCTCTCGGTCTCTCTCTGTCTCTCTCTGTTTCTCTCTCTCTGTTTCTCTGTCTCTCTCTGTCTCTCTCTGTATCTGTCTCTCTCTGTCTGTCTCTGTCTCTGTATGTCTCTCTCTGTCTCTGTCTGCCTCTCTGTCTCTCTCTGCCTGTCTCTGTCTCTCTCTGTCTCTCTGTCTCTCTGTCTCTCTGTTTCTCTCTCTGTCTCTCTGTTGTTATCTCTGTCTCTCTGTCTCTCTCTCTATGTCTCTATATATATATGACCAGACGGGATGGCCGAATGAGTTAGAGCGATTGGCATTAAGTTTTTAAATTTGTTTATTGAGGCTGTATTTATACTGTCCAAAGCATATAAGCCTGGGTATTCAGGCTTGTTTTTAATAGGATATGACTAGGACTGGTTAGCTCAGTGTTAGGATAATGTGACTGAATGGGATATCAGGTCATGGTACCAGCAGCCTGATTTCCCAGTGGGGCAGCACTATGAAATCCCCATGAGTGTGCACTGTCACAAGTCTGTAGGTGCCCATCCTGATATGACCTTAGATGTTGCCAGGACTTAAAACTCCAACAACCAACCAAACCCACCATTACTGTCATGGGTGGGTTTGGTTGGTTGTTGGAGTTTTGCGTCCTGGTAACATCTGAGGTCATGCTGTCGCGGGTGGGTTTGGTTGGTTGTTGGAATTTTATGTCCTGGTAACATCTGAGGTCATGCTGTCGCCAGTGGGTTTGGTTGGTTGTTGGAGTTTTACATCCTGGTAACATCTAAGGTCATGCTCTCGCCAGTGGGTTTGGTTGGTTGTTGGAGTTTTATATCCTGGTAACATCTAAGGTCATGCTGTCACGGGTGGGTTTGGTTGGTTGTTGGAGTTTTATGTCCTGGTAACATCTAAGGTCATGCTGTCATGGGTGGGTTTGGTTGGTTGTTGGAGTTTTACATCCTGGCAACATCTAAGGTCGTGCAGTCGCGGGTCCCGTCCTGATATGACCTTAGATGTTGCTAGAACAAACAAACAGTGGCGGGAAGCGCGGTACTTGTGGCGACCTCTACCGGGCGGACACTGGGAGAATCTTGTCCGAATGACGGCTTTCCAGCGGGCGCGCGTTCCATACTGAGATTAATCGGTCCTCCTCGTGCACCCTGTCCACAAAACAATGCCGCCCCCTCCTAAATCCGCCCCCGAACCTGCCTGCTATTAATGACCCCATGATTTAGGAACAGTGTCTACATAAATTGTTCTTTTATGTCCATGGCACTGATAGGACCAACGCGCCGCCAATGGCCCTGTTGCCGACGACACCGGTTCCCGCTTCGATCACCGGTGACCGAGGTACAGGACCGTGGGCCCCAAGAATGTGTTGCCACCACCGGCCACTGCTGCTCCACTCCACAAATGCACCGACGCCATGAAGAGCCCCCCGTGCCCCCCTGCCATCCCACAGAAGAAGAGTAGACAAGAAAAAAAAGACGAAAACGCAAAACTACCAAAAAGGAGTCATTTTAACTGTTGCCGTTTAATCAATGCTGCAGTTCTGCAGCCAGTGACCGCTAGGTCACAAACACCCCTCAAATGCAAAAATGCACTCATACCTGTTCATCCTCTTCTTACCGGACCAGACGGGATGACCGATTGAGTTGAGCGTCCGTCTCCCAGTTTGGTAGATCGCTTGTTTCTAACCCTGGTCCAGTCAAACAAATGATTTAAAAATGTATGCTTCTCGCTTCCAAGCCAGGCACTAGGCATTATTAGGATAGGGCAAGGACTGGTTGGCTCAGCCTCTTCCTAAAGCATTGATATAAATAAGCAAAAATGTTCACTTGTCCATAGGACATGTCTTGTGTGATTTTCATGTGTCTGTCCGAATTTTCACTTGTTCGTCTGAATTTTCACTTGCCCACAGTACTTACCTTTATTATCTCAGTTAACCTCCGTGGTTATGGGAATAAAACTCCGCAAATAGATCGAAATGAGAAAATAAATGTAATAAATAATGCATAAACTATATTTAAAGATGACAACGGAAAGCAAACAAAATCGCGAAATACCTGTTTTTCAGCCCACAATTTGCACTTGTCCAACGGAAAAGCGCAAGCCATATTCTGGTTGTCCGTGCCTAGAATCTACTCTCACTTCGCTCGGACAAGCGGCCAAGCTATTATTTTGAATGCTGTAAGCGTTGCAATGGAGATTGCCATAAATAATGTTGTATCAACAATATTTAGGAATTGAATGCATCCATATTCATATATATATATATATATATATGTATATATATATATATATATATATATGGCCTATACATATAATAGATATATATATGGCCTATATATAAATTTAAAAAATTCAGTGCACGAGTGACAGTATTTGCGGCACTGGTAGGGGTTGGGGGTGGTGGCGCCACCTGTCCCAGCGAGGGAAAAGGGATCACCCATAAAGTAGTACATGACATATGGGTGATCAATATAGGGAATCTTCCCTTCCGCACCTTTGTACTCGCATAAGTCTTATACGTCAGATGCCATCCTGATATGACCTTAGATGTTGCTAGGACGTAAAACAACAACAAACAAAACAAAACAAAACTATACATCACATAAATAAATAAGGCTCATTCATGAAGACAATGCCACATTTAGGTTCTGCCACACTCACCCACACACACTCCCACACCCACACACTCCCACACACACCCACACACACACCCACACACACTCCCACACACCCACACCCACATGGGAGTGGATCCTAACATGAAAAGAGCCCCTCACAAGTGTTCCTGATTGTTACCGCCGACTCCCGAGTGAAGTAGACCCAACTTGATTTATCAGTGACCTCTAAGGTCCAGGTCCAGGTCAGGCCTGATCCTGGTGTGACCTTGAGCCGCGCGGGGTGTGACCTCGTGACCTGAGGTCAGGCGCTGAGGTCACCCCTCCCAATAATGCACGTTCCTGAGAGACCTCCCCTCCGTGCAATCAGTAGCCGGGTGTTTTTTCTCACTGCTTATTTGTTTTACAAAGAAGAAGCCCTTTTTACTAATGAATAGCCGATCAATATCACCAAATAAAGGTTAACTTCCTTTCATTGTTCCTAAGGTGCCTGTCACACTATGGCGGATTGAGGAGCGGACAGAACCGCACAAAGAATATTCTAGTCCGGTGTTATTCGGACTTGAAATGTATCGATTATGTAACGGATGGGTAACGGATGGGTAAACGGCGGGTAACGGATGGGTAACGGACGGGTAATGGATGGGTAACAGATGTGTAACGGATGGGTAACAGAAGTGTAATGGATATGTAATGGATGGTAATGGAAGGGAACGGACGGGAACGGACGGGACCAGACGGGAGCGGACGAGGAACGGATTGGGAACGGACGGAGAACGGACGGGGAATGGACGGGGAATGGATGGGGAACGGATGGTAACGAATAATAATGAACAATAACCACATAGCTTAGTCCGGTGGAATCCGTTACAAGTTTTGTGCATGCTCAAAACTTGTAATGGATCGGGCCGGATATCAACGGATATCAACGGATATGCAATGGATATGCAATGGACACAAACCGGTCTTTGTCAGATATCAACGGACTTTGTTCGGTTTCTTTCCGTTTCCCCAATCCGGTGATGTGTGACAGAGCCTTTACGTGGCATAATAATTAATATAGATATATATTTCCCATGCATGAACTACGCAGTGTGGTTGTTAAAGGTGCATAGTCCGATCGTTTCGAGTGTTTGCCATTTTCTGGGGTAAAAGATATTAGGTTGCTGGTTATAATCTATCTTACTTGAGTTTGAAGTAACTTATCTCTTAAATGGCTAACTTTTGAGATATTTGAAGTGCAAACATGCCAGATTAATTTTTGGCAAGCACGCCAAAACTCTGATACTATACGTTTCTGCAGTGACAGGTTCTGTTGAATTGACTCGCTATTCCCTTCTATGTGGCAATAAATGCTTAATAAGTACACAAGTATCTAAGTTGGATATGTAGAATAGAATCTAGATCAGTGGTTTTGGTTTTGAAAATGTGATGCTTTCATCGGATTATGCACGTTTATGTCTACTTTTATCTTTTCTTGAGGATTTATACTGCCCATCATGGGTAAGTCTGAATAGACTTGTTTTCACCATTAGACAGTTTGTCGATAGAAAGCCTTCGATTTTACCGACCCAAGGGATTTGTTACCTCCCACACCACATAGACATGGTATGAGAGCAACTGGCCTATGATGACGCTGTAAGTTATACACAGCAGTGGATTTGTTTGTTTGTTTGTTGTTTTACATCCTATCAACATCTAAGATCATATCAGGATGGGTACCGACTTGTGACAGTGCGCTCTCATGGCGACTTTATAGTGCTGCCCCACTGGGAAACCAGGCCACCAGCACCAAGACCTGATATCCGACTCAGTCACATTATCCTGACACTGAGCCAATCAGTCCTTGCCCTATCCTAATAATGCCGAGCGCCTGGCTAGGAAGCGACAAGTATCAATTTTTAAGTCATTGATTTGACTCGACCAGGATTCGAACCCACAAACTCATGGGTTCAGATGTCCCGATCTCCCAAAACAGGAGACGGACGCTCTACTCATTTGGCCATCCCATCTGGTCTACACAGCGGTGGACATCCAAATTGGCAGAGGGGAAATCGAACCACCGATCTTCAGATTAGGAGTCTGACCTAGAAACAAGTCAGACACTCTAACCACTCCGCCACAGAAAACACCATTGAACCGAAACAAAAAGGATATCCATTCATATTCCATTATGGCAAATGGCATGTTCTTGTAAAATTCACTGATGAAATGGTTAGTGTTTTATTTGTGAGTGGCACCCTTATTACTGTTGACCTTGGGGACATTGATATGGCATTACGCAGTGCGGCTAGTGAAATGGGGGGTGTGTGTGTGGGGGGGGGGTAACAAAAATTGGCTGAATCAAGTAAAACATTGAATTGCTCTGAGTGCAATCCAATTTGTCTACATCTGCTTAGCATAAAGCCTAGGTCACACCTACCCGGATCAGGGGCCGGACGAGCCCCGACCCATGATCCGGCATGATCCGTGGCGAAGCGTGGCTCATCCGTGGCTGGTTCTTGGTGGTCCTTGGTGATCCTTGGTGATCCTTGGCTGGTTCGACCTCATCCGGGGTCGCCCCCGGATGTTTTAAGATGTTTAAAACATCTGGGGTGATCCTGGGCGATCCGGGGAATATTGCAATCCAGGCTAGATCCGGCATCGTCTGGGTGTAATCCGGGGGTGGTCTGGGGATAGTCCGTGTCCCGTCCGGGGCAGTCCGCGTCATTTTTAAGCCGGAAGAGCCACGTTTTAGCCACTGTTTATCGCGGAGTAGACCCGGTTTAGTTCGGACTAGCCCCGACAGAGCCACGGACCACTCCCGGACTTCCCGGATAAGACCCTGACAGGCCGCATGACCACAGATTAACCATGGATAGCCAGGGATGACCACGTATTACTCATGGACTACACCAGGATGAGTCCCGCATTTCAGGCTATAATCCGAGGGTTGTCCGGGGGTTGTCCGGCGCTCATCCGGGTAGTCCGGGGGTTGTCTGGGGCTCATCCGGGGTGATCTGCGCTTGTAGTCCATGGCTCGTCCAGGTAGGTGTGAGAGCGAGGGAAAAATAGCGATTTTATCCGGGGCTGTCCGGGACAGTCCGGGGGTGGTCCGGCTACAAATCCGGGGCTCGTCCGGGTAGGTAGACTTGGGCTTTACACCAAGTCAGATTTCCTTTTCTGGCAAAAAAAAGTTTCCTCGACTACAAACACCTTTGAATTATTTTGATATTAGGCCAAATTTTAAAAAATGCCGATCATCCCCAGCCGTGCTTGAAAAATCACCCGCCCCTGATTTCTTCTGTCAAAATTTTTTGTTTTGGTTAAGCTGTTAAAAATGAGTCGGGCTAGCAGCAATTCAACTTTCGTGAGTTTTAGATACCGTTAAATAACTGTATGGTTGGTTTATATGTCGGGAGGCCTCAAATATATGTCAAAATAAAAACATTTGATTTCCAAAATTGAAACTTCTTGAGCTCTTTGATATAAAATACTGGAAACAAATACATTAAAGTTTCATAGTCCGCATTAATATCATAGGGCAAGGACTGGTTGGCTCAGTGTCAGGATAATGTGACTGAGTGGGATATCAGGTCATGGTGCCGGCGGCATGATCTCCCAGTGGGGCAGCACTATAAAGTCATCATGAGTGTCCACTCTCACAAGTCGGTACCCGTCCTGATATGATCTTAGATGTTGTTAGGACGTAAACCAACAACAAACAAACAGAAACAAGCTATATATATACATGTATATATATATTTCCCAGTGGGGCAGCACTATAAAGTTGCCATGAGTGCACACTGTCACAAGTATGTAGGTACCCGTCCTGATATTACCTTAGATGTTGCTAGGACTTAAAACAACAAACACACAACTATACTTAGTTATGTAGATCACGTGACTATCCGCAACTTCCTACCTGTCTAACACACCTTCACTCCCAACGAATAACCTGATAAAACCGGACGCGATGGCCGAATCGGTAGAGCGCAGGCCTCCCGTGTGGAAGGTCGGGAGTTCAATTCTTGGTCGAGTAAAACCAATGACTTACAAAATTGATACTTGTCGCTTCCTAGCCTGGCGCTCGGCATTATTAGGATAGGGCAAGGACTGGTTGGTTCAGTGTCAGGATAATGTGACTGAGTGGGATATCAGGTCATGGTGTTGGTGGCCTGGTGTTCCAATGGGGCAGCACTATAGAGGTGCCATGAGTTCATGGTGCTGGTGGCCTGGTGTCCCAGTGGGGAAGCACTATAAAGTTGCCATGAGTGCGCACTGTCACAAGTCCGTAGGTACCCATCCTGATATGACCTTGGATGTTGCTAGGACACAAAACAACAACAAAGAAACAAACAAATCTAGGCTATAATCCAACATAGTGTACGGACGTACATGAGCTCCACCACCATGTGGTGGCTGCAGGGACTATGCCGTCTATTGCCGCAGTTCTTCTGTGTCACGTGGCGGCACGCTAGGCAGTAGGCGGGTCCCTGTGTGGACTGTCTGTACTGTGTCTGGCTAGTGGCTCCCCCTACCTACCATTAGAGGTTATGTGCGACCTGCGACCTGTGACCTGGCTGGTCAGGGGGCGGGTCACTTGGTCTCGTGACATCGCAGTGGGCGGAGAGGAAGAATAAACGGTCGAAGCGTACGTTCCTGTCTTCTTCATTATTACATTAACGCCATTCAACTACAGAGACCAAGGAGGAACCGGCCATTCACAGCCTATTAGTATTACACTGGGGCCATGACCAGGATGCACACACAACGGATAACTACTTTCATAATGTACACACTGTCAGTAGAAATATGCATTCTTATCAGGATCCTTCATAAATACTCTATTAGACATTTCACAGAATTGCAATTTTGCTGGGAATATATCGGAGGTTGATTATCCGTTCACTATAGAACTAATAAAAGACTTTCACAAATAGGGCTAAGATTAAGAATAACTCAAATCTAATTGATGACTACACACCAAAGACCCTATAATACTAAGACGGCTCACTCCCTATCTCTCCCATTGTGGTGGGTTTGATCAGCCCGGCTGCTGGTTGGTGTTTCACATGTAAACACATACAATTATATTATACATGAGATAGGTAAGTATGAATACACACCAATAGGAAATTGCTATGAACAAATACACATCATCATGATCATCATCATCAGCATCGCCATCATCACACATCTTTCACATTCATATATACATTTATACATATAGTATAGCAACTGTTTAACCAAGAGAACAGCCAGCTCACCAAGTGGTGGGTTTGATCATTTTGATTACACAGTACAGGCTGAGTGAGCCGTCTTTGTATTATAGGGTCTTTGTATACACGGAGAGTACTCAACTAGTTCATTCTCTAAGTTAGGGCTATTTTCGGTTCCATCCAGTGGTCCACAACTGGTTCATCAAAGACTGTCATGTGTGCTGTCGTGTCTGTGGGAAAGTGCATATAAAAGACCCCTTGCTGCTTATCGGAAAGAGTAGCCTATGTGGCGGCAGCGGGTTTCCTCCAAAGAAATATGTCAGAATGACCATATATGTTTCACATCCAATAGCCGATGCGCAGCGAAGGAGGAAGTCAAGGCAGGAGTGGGAAGAGACACACTTTATTAAGTAAAGTGTGTGGGGGGGGGGGGGGGGCAATGTACAATGGTGGGGAGGTAAATGTACAAGGATAATAAAGTGCAAGAATTGCAAGAATGAAGGTCAAATGTCATGTTAGGGGATGGGCCCCGAAGAGCCCTCAGCCAAGAGAGAGGAGAGGGCTCGAGGGGCAGCTTGCTGTTTATCGGAAAGAGTAGCCTATGTGGCGGCAGCGGGTTTCCTCCAAAGAAATATATCAGAATGACAATATATGTTTCACGTCCAATAGCCGATGATGTGAAAATAAATATACTCTAGACGCGTCGTTAAATAAAACAAGCTTTCCCTTTTCTAAAGTTTATTCTGTCACAGCATCGCCATGTTTCCCCGCGCTCCACATTCCTCTACCACCTCGCAGCCGTCATCGCTGCTTAGCCGCGCATATCCCGCAGCGTCCCGGCGGATCACGTGAGAAGTGGTCAGCGCGACCTTGAGATCCCCTTAGAAGGTCAAGTGTCACCCTGGGGACGGTGGGAATTACTTGAAGATTCCGTCGGGGAGATTCTCCAAATCTGATTCGGGGGGAGGGGGGGGGCGGGGGCTGGGGGTGATGAAGGGGGGAGGGGGTCTCAGTAATTATTGACCGGTAGGTGTCGCGCTGACCACAAGAAGGATTTCCCCGGTCTCGGTTTACTAAATAACCATCACCAAAAATAACATAAATAATGTTGATTCTAATATCAGAATTGACCGTCAAACATTGATATGATTGAAATGTACATTTTGTCGATGAAATCTGAGATGAATCTTCCAATTATTGTAGTTGTGTTCTTGAAGTGTACGCTGCTTAAACCTTTTATTCTTTACATTCGTTGATTAAGTGAGGGAGGTGTTAATTTCCGACAATTAGTCTTCTACATTCGACTGCTCCTCCTTGCCCTGTGCCATTAATGAATGCTGAGTGCCATGCGAGCTCACGACAAGCATCAATTTTATATGGCCCTGATTTGACACCAGCAGGAATAGAACCCATGAACTCCCACGCAGGAAGTACAGCCAACCTGAATGTGTGTATATGATATCATCATCATCATCATCATGCTGTTGTTCGTGATTCGACAAAGACTGCTTTCATTACTTGACTGCCACTCTCCATTTAGCTCTCTGCTGTGAGAGTGATGTCCATGAGTCGGTCTTAATGTCTCTCAGCTTCAGGTTTCTCTTGATGGTATCCTTGAACCGGAGACGAGGGCGCCCTCTATTTCTGTAACCAGGAGACAGTTGAGAATAGAGGATCTGCTTTGGTAGCCTCTCTGATGACATCCACATGAGGTGTCCAGTTCACTGGAGATTCTTTTTGATCAGCAGATCTTCCATAGATGACAGACCCATCCGTTCGAGTATTTCCTTATTTGTCTGTGTATATATACATGTGCATTATATGTATATTATATATGGATGTATCATATATGATACCATATGTGACGTATAAGAATTATGCGAGTATAAAGTCGTGAAAGGGAATGTTCCCTATACGATCACCCATATGTTGTGTACTACTTTTTGGGTGACCGATTTTCACAGTTGGGCTAGGTGGCGCCACTACCCCCAATGCTACCACTTGCGCGAAATACTGTCCCCTATATAATATCATATATGATACCATATATATACGTTTATATTTATATGTATATGGTATCAGGATAATGTAACTGAGTGGGATAGCGGGTCATGGTGCTGGCAGCCTGGTCTCCCAGTGGGGCAGCACTATAAAGTCGCCATAAGTGCGCACTGTCACAAGTCGGTACTCCTCCTGATATGACTTTGTTGCTAGGACATGAAGCGACCTAAACCTATCTCGCCCTCTCTCTCTTTCTTGATATATATATATATATATATATATATATATGTATATACACACACACAATAAAACCCCTCTAAACGACAAACTGCACAGATGAACCACTCCCCTATATCGATCGCTTTATTTGGGTCCCAACAATACCTTAGTTGTTGCTAGGACATGAAACAACATCAAACCTGTCTCGCTCGCTCTCTCTCACTCTCTCTCTCTCTCTCTCTAACCGACAAACTGCGCAGATGACTCCCCTATATATCGACTCCCCTATATCGATCGCTTTATTTGGGTCCCAACAGTACCATTGTAACCATATTCTAACTCCCGAAATCGACCAATTAAAGTCGGTCCCAAGGTCGGTCGATTTAGAGAGGTTTTACTGTATATGTAAGTTCATTAAGGTGAAGACAAGGTGGGTGAACAAGTGAGTTTGTTAATTTGTGTTCATCACCACAATAATAATAATTAATAATAATAATAGCCTGATAGCATTAACCGTTAACCATCGGCGTTATGCTAGTCACCGGCATGTACGACTTTGTACATCCTGGCTATATATATATATATACATACATACAGTAAAACCTCTCTAAATCGACCGACCATGGGACCGACTTTAAGTGGTCCATATAGGGAGGTGGTCGGTTTAGAGAGTTAGAATATCCTTACAATGGTAATTTTGGGACCCAAATAAAGCGATCGATATAGGGGAGTGGTCGATCTGTGGAGAGGTCGGTATAGAGAGGTTTTACTGTATATATATATATAAATATATATGCTGTATAAGAATTAAACGAGTATAATAACCAGGAATTCTATACTATCCTAACACCCACCCACCAGTAATCGGGTGGTTGAGCTGCGGACTACTCATCTACTGCTCAGGCTTCAACTCCGACGGTGGCTGCACCGCTCGCCTGCTCACTCTCCTACTCACTTAACGCCGAGAAATTATATCGAAGGCGATATAATTGAAGGCGTTAAGGCCAGGCGCAGCTGGCATACAGTGCACAGGGCCGCTCACAGGGGGCGCCACTGTGGTCTATGTTATAATAACAGTGTCAGCTAGATAGGATAAGTGCTAACTATTACATAGGGAAATGAAGATCGGTAATGTCCTTGTTTATATTCCCATAATGGATTATAGAGCACATATATATATATATATATATATATATATATATATATATATATATATATATCTGGCTTGGGCTATATATATGCTCAATGAATTATGTAAGGAACAACATTGTACTTTTTCTTTTTAATATTTGCCGGTTTTAATTTAAGTGACAACTATTACCCCCTTTTTTGTTTAGCTGCTCCTGGCGCAATCTGCATTCTGTTTCCTACCTCTCTAGGTTTATCTTAGCTGACTTAAGCTAAGATTCCATAGACACTGTATGCGGATGCGCATGCGGATGCGAATGCGGATGCGGATGCGGATGCGAATGCGACTGCGAATGTGAATGCCTTTGCTTTGCTCCCAACTCTGTTTTCAGCGCATGCGCAGTCGCAACCGTGATGTAGTCTATTCTACTGACGGACCTGTTCTTGCAGCTGGTGGGTTTAAGAGATTTAATCTGGGAGATTATTTCCTTTCGTTTGCCCAGTCAGGTTTAATGTGGCTGAGCCAGTTTCGCGGTTTGAGATTGTACCCGGTTTCCAAATGTCATTTTCGCCAAAATCGAAGGACAATTTCAAACTGCAGTTGCTGCGGTTTGAGAATGTTCCCGGTTTCAATCGCGGTTTGAGATTGTACCCGGTTTCAAAATGTGCTTTTCGCCAAAGTCGAAGGGCAATTTCAAACTGCAGCTGCTGTGGTTTGAGAATGTTCCCGGTTTCAAATTGTCCTTTTTCGTAATATGCATGTGGTCAAAGTCGAAGAGCAATTTCAAACTGCAGCTGGTGCGGTTTGAGAATGTTCCCGGTTTGAAAATGTCGCCTATATAACATCAGGCTCATGCCAGCTGACGCCCGGAACCAATCAGAGGTTTTTGAGGATTGAAAAAAAAAAATTTGGAGCAATTTTCATTAAACTTCTAAGTTCTAGTGGCGGATTCAAAAGATGAAGAAGATGTGCTGTTCTCTGTGGCGGAGTGGTTAGACTGTCTGACTTTTTTCTAGGTCGGACTCCTAATCTGAAGGTCGGTGGTTCGATTCCCCATGCCCCCATCTCTGCCAATTTGGATTTCCACCGCTGTGTATAACTTACAGTGTCATCAAAGGCCAGTTGCTCTCATACCATGTCTATGTGGTGTGGGAGGTTAAAAACCCTTGGGTCGGTAAAAGTGTAGGCTCGGGCTTTCTATCGACAAACTGTCTAATGGTGAAAACAAGCCTATTCAGGCTTATCCATGATAGGCAGTATAAATCTTCAACAACAAAACAACAACGCGTAATCTACATGATGTAAAAGACGGCTTGTTAATACCTCTAAATGTGGCCCACGGCAAAGCAAAGAGTAACGTATACCGCGAAAGTCGGGTAAACACCAAGATGCGTAGCTCTGCGAATAACCAGTGCATTAAAGCTGCATAGTCCGATGAAATATCAAATTTTCAAAACCAAACCAATTATCTAGATTTGATTTTACATACCTAACTTAGATACTGATGCACTTATTAAGCATTTGTTTCTGCGTAGAAGGCAATAAATACTGAGTCAATTTAACAGAACATGTTACTGCAGAAGTCTATGGTGTCAGAGTTTTGGCAAGCATGCCAAAACAAAATTTCCATGTTTGCACTCAAAATATCTCAAAAGTTTACCATTTAAAATAAAAGTAACGTTGAACTAATGTAAAGTAGATACTAGTGATCGATCTAATATATTTATCTCAGAAAAATACAGAAATTCAAAACCATCGGACTATACAACTTTAACTGAATTAGAAAAAAAAAAAAAAAAATGCCCACATTGGGGGGGTTATTCCACTTAAAAGGTTAGGTTTTACAACCATTAACGGTAATAATCAAAGTTACAATTTACATGACTACAAAGTACAAAAAAACGTGGGTACAATTTCAATCTGGCCGAAATGCCATTGCGAAAAAGACAATTTGAAACCGGGTACAATCTCAAACTGCGATACCGGCACTAAACATTTGTGTTTTTTTACTGATAAGCAAAATAATTAACGCCAATAATGTTATCCGCTCATAACAAACATAATCTTAAATTTAAAGCTGCATAGTCCGATGAAAATATCAAATTCATCAAGACCAAAATAATTATCTAGATTTGATTCTACGTATTTTACTTAGATACTGATGCACTTATTAAGCATTTGCTTCTGTATAGAAGGGAATACCGAGTCAATTTAATAGATAGAACCTATTACTGTAGAAGTCAATGTTGTCACAGTTTTGGTGTGCTTTACAAAACTAATTTGGACCAGACTGGGTGGCCGAGTGGGTTGGAGCGTCCGTCTCCCGTGCTGGTAGATCGTGGGGTCGTGGGTTCGAGTCCCGGTCGAGTCAAACCAATGACTTTAAAATTGATACTTGTCGCTTCCTAGCCAGGCGCTCGGCATTATTAGGATAGGCAAGGACTGGTGTGCTCATGTCAGGATAATGTGACTGAGTGGGATATCAGTTCATGGTGCCGGCGGCCTGGTTTCCCAGTGGGACAGCACTATAAAATCGCCATGAGTGCGCACTGTCACAAGTCGGTACCCGTCCTGATATGACCTTAGATGTTGCTAGGACGTAAAACAACAACAAACAAACAAAACAAAACTAATTTGACATGTTTGCACTTCAAATATCTCAAAAGTTTGCCATTTGAAATAAAATTACTTCAATTTAGGGTAAAGTAGATTGTAATGATTAATTTAATATAATTATCTCAGAAACATGGTCGAAACTCAAAACCATTGGACCACACAACTTTATACAAAATACAATTCATCTCATTTTAACTATTGGAGTTATAAAAAGGAAACGTTTGTTTTATTTAACGACGCCTCTAGAACACTTAGATTTTTATCATCGGCTATTGGACATCAAAGATTTGGTCATCCTTACACATTTCTGTAGAGGAAACACACTGCTGCCACATAGGCTACTCTTTCCGATTAGCAGCAAGGGGTCTTTTATATGCACTTTCCCACAGACTGGACAGCACATACCACAGCCTTTGATGAACCAGTTGTGGACCACTGGTTGGAACAACAAATAGCGAAACAGAGAGAAAGAGAGAGAGAAGGAGAGAGCGAAGGAGAGAAAGAGATGGTGATGGGTTTGCTTATTGTTTGTTTATTGTTGTTTTACGTCCTAGCAACATCTAAGGTCATATCAGGATGGGTACCGATTGTGACAGTGCACACTCAGGTCGACTTTATAGTGCTGCCTCACTGGGAGACCAGGCCACCACCACCATGACTTGATATCCCACTCAGTCACATTATCCTGACACTGAGCCAACCAGTCCTTGTCCAATCTTAATAATGTCAGGCGCCAGGCTACGAAGCAACAAGTATACATTTTTAAGTCATTGGTTTGACTCGACCAGGGTTCGAACCCACGATCTACCAACACGGGAGACAGACGCTATAACTTATTCGGCCATCTCGTGTGATTATAACAATCAACTTAATGTATTTATCTCAGAAAATTACAGGAACTTAAATTGCAAAACCATCGGACCATGGAACTTTAAATAGAATTGTTATTAGCTATTCGTTATTTCCCCGCGATATAGGGAATTCCTTCTCTTTTTTTCTTTTTTCTTTTTTCTTTTTTTCATCTTCAAAATTGGTGAGGTGACCCATTTCAAGAGGGTCATTCTCTGACCCCCCCCCCCTTCCAGCCTCTTCCGTATTCTACCATGACGACCCTGGCTTTGTCCCACACACACACCCGCACACCCACACACACACGCACACCCACACACACACACCCCCACACACACCCCCACACACACACACACGCACACCCACACACACACGCACACCCACACACACACACACACGCACACCCACACA
>CM059203.1:39182331-39230930 GCA_030323885.1 Branchipolynoe longqiensis
CCTAGAGCGGGACTCGAACCCACATCTCTTTGCATTCCGGGCCAGTGTGCTAACCATTACACCACCTAGGCTCCCTGATATCAACACACTCCCCACGCCTACCTGTCTATGTGGTTACTTGCCTGAGAGGTCAGTGCAGACCACTACACTCGTCCCCCTGGAATTGTAAGTCTTTTAATGCTTACAATTACATACATACAGGCAATGCACTAACACATACATACACAGGGTAGGTTCAACAACCATACAGCGCAAAGCTTGTACAGGATCCTGATCACGGCAACCAGTGTCGTGGGGGTGATGAAAATGGGAAAATACTGCGCCTAGAGCGGGACTCGAACCCACATCTCTTTGCATTCCGGGCCAGTGTGCTAACCATTACACCACCTAGGCTCCCTGATATCAACACACTCCCCATGCCTACCTGTCTATGTGGTTACTTGCCTGAGAGGTCAGTGCAGACCACTACACTCGTCCCCCTGGAATTGTAAGTCTTGTAATGCTTACAATTACATACATACAGGCAATGCACTAACACATACATACACAGGGTAGGTTCAACAACCATACAGCGCAAAGCTTGTACAGGATCCTGATCACGGCAACCAGTGTCGTGGGGGTGATGAAAATGGGAAATACTGTGCCTAGAGCGGGACTCGAACCCACATCTCTTTGCATTCCGGGCCAGTGTGCTAACCATTACACCACCTAGGCTCCCTGATATCAATACACTCCCCACGCCTACCTGTCTATGTGGTTACTTGCCTGAGAGGTCAGTGCAGACCACTACACTAGTATTGATTGGCCTGTTTGTGCTTCTGCATATGAGTATTGTTGATTATCAGTTATCTCTAAAAGAGATGATTAACATTTAAAGTTGCATAGTCCGATGGTTTTGAGTTTCTGTCATTTTCTGAGATAAATGTATCAGGTTGATCGTTATAACCTATCTTACTTTAGTTTGACGTAACTTTTATTTTAAATGACTAACTTTTGAGATATTTGAAGAGCAAACATGCTAAATTAATTTTGGCATGCATGCCAAAAGTCTGAAACCATAGGCTTCAGCAGTAATGGCCCTGTCACACTACGACGTGACTACGTCAGCGTAACCACAACGTGAAAATAATGATATCACGTCGAAGTTATCGGCGTAATATGCAAATTGTGGACGTGAATGCCGCGTAGTTGACGTGACCGTAACGTGACCGTAACGTGACCATAACGTGACCGTAATGTGACCGTAACGTGACCATAACGTGACCGTAACGTGACCGTAACGTGACCGTAACGTGACCGTAACGTGACCGTAATGTGACCGTAACGTGACCGTAACCGTGACAGTAACGTGACCGTGACGTGACCGTAACGTGACCGTAACGTGACCGTGACGTGACCGTAACGTGCAAAACGCGGCCCACACGTTGCTCCCACCCGGGCCGTCGGTCTGACGTGACATAACGTGACTCTAACGTCATTTACGCTGCTATAACGATCGCGGAACGTCTACCTAACGTCATTGTCACGTCATCCCGACGTGACGGCGTCACGTCGAGATACGTCGAAAGTTTTGAACAGGTTCAAAACCTCGACGCGCGCCGACGTAACACGACGTAACATGACGTAGCTCGACGTCACTCTAACGTCATTATGACGTCATCATAACGTAACCCAACGTACGGCAACGTAATGACGAAAAATGATCACGTTAGGCTCACGTTGGCTCGTTACGTCGTAGTGTGACAGGGGTATAACGGGTTCTATTAAATTAGCTTAGTAATAGTATCCCCGTATATGCAGACCAAATACTTAATAGGCGTACCGGTATCTAATGCTAGGTACACACCTACTGTTTTTCCGCACCCACCTACCGTATACGATCTAAAACTCCCCAAAAGTCGTGAGGTGTGCACTCCCCTAGCACACCTAGCGATTGCGATTCCCGACTAAAAACTCAGTTTTAGGGCTAAAACGGGCCGATTACGATTGCGATTCGCGATTCGAAAAATGAATCGGCCCATTTTCAGTTTTAAGCGGGTCGGGTCGAGTCGCGAGTCTTAGTGCGCGAATCGTAAACGGTAGGTGTGTACTAGGCAGCTAGTTGCTCGTTATAGGATCAAATCTAGATAATTGCTTTGGTTTAGAAAATTTGATGTTTTCATCGGACTATGCACCTTTAAGGGTCGAGAATAAATCCCCACATCGCCCATATAATGTTATTCAGATGAATAACTTTGTTAATAATAATATTAAAAGGTGCACTTGTATATTGTCCCAGAATTGCCCTTTGTGTGTTGTCATATTTAATCAATACACGATATTCACAAGCATGCGCTGTGGTAACGGTCCCACAACCGTAATGTTCATCATCGCAGTCAGATGTCGCATGCGTTGTGAATATTGTATATTAATAGTGACTGACTATTTTGGTACCCTACTAAAATTTTCAAAATGGTCCAAACATGAAGATTTTATTTTTCCTGGAAGCTCCAATGACTCAAAAGCAATATACTCTTGGAACTGTCAAAATATCCCCAAATCTGACTGACATACGTGCATTTGAAAGTTAGTAATTTCCATAGCTTTTGTATGTGCTGTGGCAACAGTCCCACAACTGTAGTGTTCGTCGTCGCCATCAGATGTCACATGCATTGTGAATATTGTGTATTGGGAGACCACATTGCGGAAGGTCGCACTTGAATTATATATAGGTTTTACTGTATATATACAGTAAAACCTCTCCATACCGACCCCTTCACAGATCGACCACTCCCCTATATCGATCACTTTATTTGGATCCTAACAATACCATTTTAAGGATATTCTAACTCTCTAAACCGACCACCTCCCTAAATGGACAACTTAAAGTCGGTCCCATGGTCGGTCGATTTAGAGAGGTTTTACTGTACATATATATTTATGTGCTGTATAAGCATTATACAAGTATAATTATCCGTAAACTGATTACCCTTGAACTGTGCCTCTGATTGGCATATTGCTTGACACCTATATATATATATTTGTAATATAATTGATTATATGAATATAAATTGGTGGTGCCTGCTTTATTATTATTATTATTTATTCCGCCACTGCGTGTGTATTTCTTATTTAATATTGAACAAATCCTGTAGGTCTCTATTTTTGCTGCGGAGCTGGGCGCTGGCGCCACCTGTCCCATTTCCGGTGCATTAATATTCCCGCCATATTGTCATATATATATAATATATCGACTGTACAGTGAATGCGGTTAAGGGCCTGTCATACTACGACATATCGCTTCAATGTGCGCCAACATATGTGATTTTCGACCAACATGTCGGTGTACATCGACGGACGTTACGTGTACATTGGGCATACGGCGTATACGTTTTGGATACGTCGGTATGCATTATCTTACATCAATGCGCGTCGAGCCTCTGAAAAAATGTTGTACATGCTCAAAATTGTCAATGTGTGTCGACGTGTGGCTCGTACGTTGAACATGCACTGCGTGTACGTTTGGGATACATCGGCTTATGTTGTGAGTATGTTAGGGATACATTGCTGCACGTTAGTGGTATGTTCAGTCGGTGGGAATGTGCAGTCCGTGTACAGTCTAGGTACTGCCAACGGATGCATTACATACTCATAACATACTTTGAATGTATCCTCATCGTATCTCCAGCGTATTTAACGTATACACCATACTTCTAGCGATGGAGTAACATATGTAATGTTGGTCAGCGTCCCGTGAGCATATGCAAGTGTTTTGCAAACATTTTGCAAAAGTTTTGCGAGGCACATGAATGCTCTCATATGCTAGCAATATGTCAGAGATACGTTCTGCATGCATTACGTATGTTATGTGTACTTTGTGTATACGCCTATTTTTACCCCCCACCGCTGAAAAGTTTGACGAATGCCGACATACTGGCAAACTTTCTAACATTGAGGATGCGCTGATGCCGTAAGTCATAGTGTAACAGGGCCTTTAGGAGCAGATAGCGAGTGGTGGGAGGTGGCGCCACTGTTGGAGCTGAGGTTGAGTAGCTTGAAGCAGTAGATGACTAGCTCCAGGCTCCATCACCCGATCACTGGCGGGTGGAGCTGAGGAGCAGGTATGGAATTCCAGGTTATTATACTTGTATAATTCTTATACATCATATATATATGTATATATATGCTGCATATATATATATGCTGTATAAGCATCTATACGAGTATAATTATCCATAAACCGATTACCCATGAACACCAAATGACACTACACAACTAATGACACGCATCTACTCAAGCGACTGGTCACGCCACCTGGTGCTGCCACCTGGCCTCTTCTTCCTAGCCTGGCTCTGCCACATGTGACACTCGCGACAAAATTGTGTGGGTATATTATACCTACCGTTATCATCAGGCAACCATGTGTGGATTATCATTGATCGAAACTCACCTGTACAAAATAGAAAATGCAGTGAATAGTCAACGTGGTTATGCGGAGATTCAATTATGCAAACAATCATCATGACATTGTAATTTATGTTTAATGGCAACATTTAACAAGGGGCATCATTTACCTATGCAACATTCTCACCATACATATGGGCCGTGATTGATTAAACAACTCGGATCATCTAAATCACTTTTTGGCGCATGCGCAGGGCCTACAACCTCGAGTTTCATAATCGAACACGCACGGGGTGAAACAAATATCGTGGCTTTCTCCAAAACTGTTGTTGTTGTTGTTGTTAAATAACTAATAGTAATATAACTACAGCAAAATAGGATTTAAAGTATTTTATATTTGCATACAGTATATGTCCTATAGAAGCACACTACCTAATAGAAGCACCCCCAACCCCCACCACACCCACCCCACACCCCTACCCCCACCACCACACCCACCCCCACCCCCATTTCAAGATTGAAAGCATGCACAAATTTAAGATCATATTCAGACTGAATGCACATAAAATAAGACAATCCCACTTTATTTCAGAGGCACGACAAAAACAATTCCATGAAATTCTTTAACTTTGAATAGACGCGCATCCGTGTGTCTGCAATCGCGCAGTCCGCGTCCATTGGGACATATACGGTAATTTAGTTATATGTCCATTTAAATCTGGAAGGTCTTTTACGTGAAAAGGAAAAGAAAAAGGAGTAGCGTTGCAGTACATGATCTCACTACGCTCACACACAGGCACCAGCACAAATACTCCTGATGCCCCCAGCCAAGACGTGGGGCGTTGAAGTCGAATCGCTTTGCACATGGCCCATGTAATTTTAGGTTCACCTCGGGGTGTTCTATTTGAAATCCTACCCGAATGGTCCTGAGCGTCATAATCGAATACGGCCACATTGACAAAGCCATGTGAATTCATTTACATGAATCTATTTCAACTCCATATTTTTGTTGTTGTTGGTACATTAGTTGTTTAAGCAGGAGAAATTTCAATCGCAGACGACTGGTCTTCCTCATTCCACTGCTCCTTGCCCTATCCTAATAATACCAAGCACCTGTCTAGGAAGCGACAAGTATTAATTTTTAAGTCATTGCTTTCACTCGACCAGGGTTTGAAGCCACAAACCCATGGGCTCAGATCCCCCGATCTCCCAAACCAGATGCTCAACATCTAGTCGGTGTGGCTAGAGGCAGAAGCCACCAATAGCAGCAGACTGGTTGCTAATATTAAAGTACATGCCATCTAACATGTCTGCGTGCAAGCGACAAATGATAAACCTCCTGATTTGTTCTGACTCAGTGCAATTGATCCCACACCCGTTGAACACCACGAGCTATACAGATTAATGTTGCCCCCCCCCTCCACCTCCTCCTCTCCTCACCCCCCCCCCCCTCACACACACTGGCTGCACGCGCCACTGCTCCGAATTACCGGCCTCTGCCGCGTTTACTAACAAATCGCCGATAGTTTCTACCAAAATTGACGACTGACTTGATCATCCTTTAATGTTGGTGAGATTCGCTGATCACACACTCCACACCCAGCAGCTGATAAGTGGATTGGTTGGTTATGGGGGCTTTACGTCCTGGCAACATCTAAGGTCATATCAGGATGGGTATCGAGATACCGGGACGCCAACACCATGACCTGATATTCCAGTCAGTTACATTATCCTGACACTGAGTGAACCAGTCCTTCTCCTATCCTAATAATGCCCAGCACCTGGCTAGGAAGCGACAAGTATCAATTCTTAAGTCGTCGGTTTGACTCGACCAGGGTTCAAACCCATGGGTTTGAATCGAATGATCTACCAAAATGAATCGAATGATCTACCAAAATGGGAGATGGACGCTCAACTCATTCGGCCATCCCGCCTGGTGCGAGCTGATAAGTAGTTGGTTGGTTGTTGGAGTTTTACTTGCTGTCAACATCTAAGGTCATATCAGGACGGGTGCTGATAAAGTAGAAAGGAGAGCGCAGTTGTAGCGGGAACTTCCTGTATCATACAAATGAGTTGAGCGTCTGTCCCTTGTTTTGGGAAATCAGGAGATCCGAACCCATGAGTTTGTGAGTTCAAATCCTGGTCGAGTCAAACCCAATAACTTAAAGATTGATACTTGTCGCTTCCTAGCCTGGCATTCGGCATTATTAGGTTAGGACAAAGACTGGTTGGCTCAGTGTCAGGATAATGTGACCGAGTGGGTTATCAGGTCATGGTGCTGGTGGCCTGGTATCCCAGTGGGGCAGCACTATAACATCGCCATGAGTGCGCACTGTCACAAGTCGGCACCCATCCTGATATGACCTCAGATGTTGCTAGGACATAAAACAATAACAAAACAAAACGGAACTTCCTGTTGTTAGTTAACAGGCGCAATGTCTTCGGGGTTTGGTTGTCGAATTGTTAGTAGCGGGTACAGAGAGGCCCGGGTTAACCGGCGGTAAGTAGTGCTAAGTAGTGCAGTGAGAGGGCGCTGCGGCAGGCACATCACTCACGCACCCCACCCACCCACCCACCCAGCCTGCCTGCCCGCGGCCATGGACGCACAGGCCGGGTTGGCATCTAAGTTGGCAGTTAGGTCTTCAGCTAGCTTTTCAGCTAATTTTGCAGCCAGTTATGCGCTTAGGCTTGCTGCTAGGTTTGCAGCTGGGTTAGCAGTTTGGTTTGCAGCTGGGTTTGCAGGTTCATTTGCAGCTATGGTTGCAGCTATGGTTACAGCTATGTCTGCAGTTAGGTTTGCAGTTAGGTGTACAGGTAGGTTTGCAGGTAGGTTTGCAGTTAGGTTTGCAGTTATTTTTTTCGGCTAGGTTTGCAGTTATGTTTGCAGTTATGTTTGAATTTATGTTTGCAGCTTCATTTGCAGCTATGTTTGCAGTTACGTTTGCAGTTATATTTGCAGCTGGGTTTGCAGCTATGTTTCATCTAGGTTTGCACCTTCATTTGCAGGTATGTTCGCAGCTATGTTTGCAATTAGGTTTGCAGTTAGGTGTGCAGTTCTGTTTGCAGTTATGTTTGCACTGTTGTTTGCAGTTATGTTTGCAGTTATGTTTGCAGTTATGTTTGCAATTATGTTTGCAGTTATGTGTGCAGTTATGTTTGCAGCTAAGTTTGCAGTTATGTTTGAAGGTCTGTTTGAAGTTCTGTTTGAAGTTTTGTTTGAAGTTATGTTTGAAGTTATGTTTGAAGTTATGTTTGAAGTTATGTTTGCAGTTATGTTTGCAGTTATGTTTACAAATTACAGTTATGTTTGCAGTTATGTGTGCATCTATGTTTGCAGCTAAGTTTGCAGCTAAGTTTGCAGTTAGGTTTGCAGCTAGGCTTGCAGCAAGGGTTGCAGCTAGGTTTGCAGCTAAGTTTGCAGTTATGTTTGCAGCTAGGCTTGCAGCTAAGTTTGCAGCTAAGTTTGCAGTTAGGTTTGCAGCTAGGCTTGCAGCTAGGCTTGCAGCTAGCTTTGCAGCTTATGTGTATATTTATTAGTACCTCATTGAGAGAGCAGGCCCTCTTCTGATAAGTTGTTTCATAAGGCAGTCTATATATTTTACATGGTCTCTCTACCGCTATATATAGACTTGATGGCTTAGTACTATATTAGAATGCGATTATTTGCTTTATTCAAAATTTGTATTCCAGTTGAATAAACCTGTCAAAAAAAAAGATCTTGGACTTTGAGCGAACCAATGACGGTGGAATTAGTTGGCAAGTTGTGAGTGTGTGAGCGTGTGTGTGTGTGGGTGTGTGGATGGGGGGGGGGGGTCCTACGCTGGTGCTGGGCCTGTGTGCGGGGTTTTAACGTGTGTTTCGTGATGAGCGCTGTGTCTGGGTGACAATAGAACAGGACCCCGCCACCCGGCCTGTGTGTGAAGCCCACATAATGGGGTAGGCGTGGTGGTGGTGGTGGTGGTGGTGGTGGTGATGGTGGTAGGGGTGTGTTGGTGGTGGTGATGGTGGTGGTGTGGTGGTAGTGGTGTGGTGGTGATGGTGGTGGTGATGATGGTGGTGTGTTGTTGGTGGGGGTGATGGTGGTGGGTAGTGGTGGTGGTGGTGGTGATGGTGGTGGTGATGGTGGGTGTGGTGGTGGTGGTGGTGGTGATGGTGGTGGTCGTCGTCGTCGTGGTCGTGATGGTGGTGCTGGTGGTGCTTGTGGTGGTGGGGATGGTGGTGGTGGTGATGGTGGCGGTGGTGTGGTGTGGTGGTGGTGGTGATGGTGGTGTGGTGGTGGTGGTGTTGGTGGGTAGTGGTGGTGGTGGTGGTGATAGTGGTGGTGGTGGTGGTCGTGATGGTGATAGTGGTGGTCATAGTGGTGGTGATGGTGGTGGTGGTGATAGTGGTTGTGGGGTGGTGTGGTGCTGATAGGTAGTGTGGTGGTGGTGTGTGTGGTGGGTGGTGGTGGTGGTGGTGATGGGATGTGGTGGTGAAGGTGGTGGTGGTGTTTGTCGTGGTGGTGGTTTGTCGTGGGGTTTGTGGTGGTGGTGAGTGGTGGTGGGGTGGTGTAGGGGTGGTGGTGGTAGGTGTGGTAGGTGGTGGTGGTGGTGAGGTGGTGGTGGTGGTGGTGGTGAGTGAGAGGTGGTGGTGGTGGTGGTGGTGAGGTGGAGGGTGGAGGGTTGGAGGTGGAGGTGGAGGTGGAGGTGGAGGTGGAGGTGGAGGTAGTGGTGGTGGTGGTAGTAGTCGTGGTCATAGTGGTGGTCGTGATGGTGGTACTGGTGGTGGGGATGATGGTGGTGGTGATGGTGGCGGTGGTGTGGTGTGGTGGTGATGGTGATAGTGGTGGTCATAGTGGAGGTGATGGTAGTCGTGGTGATAGTGGTGGTCGTGGTGGTCGTGCTGATAGTGGGTAGTGGTGGTGGTGGTGGTGGTGGTGGTGGGTAGTAGTGGTGGGTTTGGATGATGTGAGGTGTTTAATAGATTACGGCTATAGGGTTGTAGCGGTGTGCGTGCGAAGTGCGCAGTGCGCAGGCGCACAAAACTGTCTCTCCCGCCAGAGGCACCAGACAGGGTGGCCGAATGAGTAGAACGTCCGTCTCCTGTTTTGGGAGATCGGGAGATCCGAACCCATAAGTTCATGGGTTTGAATCCTGGTGGAGTCAAACCAATGACTTAAAAATTGATACTTGTCGCTTCCTAGCCAGGCGCTCGGCATTAATACGATAGGACAATGGCTGGTTGGCTCAGTGTCAGGATAATGTGACTGAGTGGGATATCAGGTCATGGTTGCTGGCGGCCTTGTTTTCCAGTGGGGCAGCACTAGAAAGTTGCCATGAGTGCGCACTGACACAAGTCGGTACATGTCCTGATATGACCTTAGATGTTGCTAGGACGTAAAACAACAAACCAACAAAAACCCGCCAGAGGCCGCCACCACAATCAGACTCCAACGACCAAAAAGCGCTGCACTCTGACAACGGAGGCTGTGAGTGTTAATTATGCAACACCTCGTGAGTTCTGGCTGTTTGCTGGGGTTTTGCGTCCTAGCAATATCTAAGATTGGTTGGTTGGTTGTTGGAGTTTCACATCCTGGCAACATCTAAAGTCATTTCAGGACTGGTACCGAAGGTTAGGGTTCTGCATTTTCGATTAATTTTGAATAAAATTGATGTGTTGCACTGCGCGTATCGGCAAACTCAATGCATTGTCAATGGCCGTGAGCGATCTTCATACAGAAAAAGTGAAATATCTCTAAAACCACACGACCTAGAAACAAACCGCTGGGAATACATACAGAAAACATGTTTAACAAAGAGATCATATTAAATTTATCAGGTTAGGGTTCTGCATTTCTATTAATTTGGAATAAAAATGATGTTTTGCACTGCGCATATCGGCAAACTCAATGGCAGTGCGCCTTCATTCTGCAGCCAATCTGCACGCGCATACACAATGTTTATAAACATTGAAAGGGGTCTATTAAGTCAACTTTGCATTCCCATCAATCTAGAAAAAAATGTTTAATAACGAAAAATACCCCAGTAGATATTTATAATCAAATCTAGATAAGTGTTTTGTGTTCGAAAAATTGATGTTTTTGTAGGAGTATGTGTAGCTTTAGCGATGTGTAGTATTTTACTGGGTGAGAACTGATTGTGATTTGTTGGATTGATGCTTATTAACTCCCCTCCCCCCACCCGCCCCCCCCCCCACCCACACACACACACCCAACACACACAACACGCACACTGCCAACCACGCCCGACCACTCTGGTTCCATGGCTTCTTTGTGCGGACGCTGTGAGGGCCAGTTTCTGTCCCATCAGCGTCCATCCATAATTAAGGTCATAGTTTGTCCTATGGCGGCCCATCCCACGCATGCGCACATCACACTCCCCCCCCCGCCACCCTCAGCCCCACCCCCACCCCCACCCTCACCCCCACTCCCACCCCCCCAGGGGTGCGGGACGTAGCTCAGGCGGTAGAGTGTCCACCTGTGAAGGTTTGGGTTATTCGATCGATCCTGCTCAGTGGACACATTTGCAGTCTGGGTTATTTTCCGTTCCAACCAGTGGTTCACAACTGGTTCATCAAAGGTTGTGGTATGTGCTGTCCTGTCTGTGGGGAAAGTGCATATAAAAGACCCCTTGTGGCTTATCGAAAAGAGTAGCCTATGTTGCGGCAGTGGGTTTCCTCTGAAGAAATATGTCAGAATTACCATATGTTTCACGTCCAATAGCCGATGATAACATTAAAAATCCCTGCGCTCCAGAGGCGTCGTTAAATAAAACAAACTTTCCTTTTTCCATAACAACCCCCCCCCCCACAAGCCACGGTGCCCGAAGCGGTAGAGCGCTGGCCTCGCGTGTGGAAGGTCCGGAGTTCAGTTCCCGGTCGAATCAAGCCAATAATTTATCAAATTGATACTTGTCGCTTCCTAACCAGGAACTCGGCATTAATACGATAGCGCAAGGACGGGTGTCAGGATAATGGATAATGTGACTGAGTGGGATATCGGGCCATGGTGCTGGTGGCCTGATTTCCCAGTGGGGCAGCACTATGGATTCGCCATGAGTGCACACTGTGTCAGGATAATGTGTCAGTGTCAGGATAATGTGACTGAGCGGGATATCGGGTCATGTTGCTTCTGGCCTGGACTCCCAGTGGGGCAGCACTGTTAAGTCGCCATGGGTATGCACAAGCACAAGTCAGTACCCATTCTGATATGACCTTAGATGTTGCCAGGATGTAAAACTCCAATAACCAACCAATTAAACATGGTAAATTAACTGATACAGAACTGCAAGAAGTGTGTTGATTGGTTAATTGCTGGAGTTTTACGTCCTGGCAACATCCAAGGTCATATCAGGATGGACACCGACTTGTGATAGTGCACACTCATGGTGACTTCATAGTGCTGCCCCACTGGGAGACCAGGCCCCTAGCACCATAACCTGATATCCCACTCAGTCACATTATCCTGACACTGAGCCAGTCAGTCCTTGTCCTCTACTAATAATGCCGAGTGCCTGGCTAGGAAGCGACAAGTATCAAATCTTAAATCACTGGTTTGACTCGACCAGGGTTCCAAGCCATGGATTTGAATCCCACGATCTACCAAAATGGGAGACGGATGCTCAACTCATTCGGCCATCGTATCTGGTAACAAGAAGTGTGTTCTTATTGAACAATTGCTAGTCATTAAATGCCTAAATAATATAGATAAATATGCTCTAGTTGGTGATGACATCCATTTTTATTTAGTTGGTACATTATCTTTGGAATGCTCCCAGATTATGATACAAAGTTCCTCCGATCCAACCCCTCATATCTGGCAATAACTGCTTAATATGGTACTCCATTACAATGCCTAGTTCTCTGTCCTAGCCGATAAAGTGATATCTGGGCCGCGTTCAGGGTCCGTCTCGGAGGCGCCTCGGAGGCGCCCGTGACGTCACGCTAGTCTGAACGACAAAGGCAGTTTCTTTTCTCTAAAATGGCCGCCCCTATAGGCGGCGGCCATTTGCAATCGAAATGCTGCACTCTGATTGGATGAAACCATTGCATGCAGCGGCCATTTTCGAGGCGCTGTTTGTCTCCTGCCTGAAAAGGGAGGCGTCGCCGAGACGTCGCCGAGACGGACCCTGAACGCAAATAGACCAAAAAGCATCGCTGAGACGTCGCCGAGGCGCCTCCGAGACGGACCCTGAACACGGCCCAGATCAATCAATGCCTTGCTGGGAAATCGCTATCCTAAATCACATTTGACCAAAACCTTTAAAGATGCATAGACCGATGACAAGATCAAATTTTCAAAACCAAAACAAATATCTAGATTTGATTCTACATATCTAACTTAGATATCAGTGCACTCATCAAGTACTTGTCACCACATAGAAGGAAATACCGAGGCAATTAAATAGAACCTGTTACTGCAGAACCCTATGGTGTCAGAGTTTTAAGCTCCGGTCACATACACGTTAGTGAACATAGTTGAACGGAGTTAGAATAACGTGGGTGAAACGTACTGTCACTACGTTCAAATACGTTACGGTACGGCAGGTTTTGGTTGATGACCCACCTAATGGTATGGATAAATACATTACGGTACAGATCCTGGTACGCTATGGTACGGATCCCAGTATGTCCAACTACATTCAACTATGTTCAACGACATTCAAATATGTTCAACTATGTTACCCTCGACTATGTTCAACTACATTCAACGACATTCAACTATGTTCAACTATGTTACCCTCCACTGTGTTCAACTACATTCAACTTCGTCCACTAACGGCTATGTGACCACGGCAGAACGGACAAGGTTTTGTGTGGGTCAAAGTATGCTATGGTATGCTAGAGTATGCTACAGTACACTAGAGTATGCTAGAGTATGCTAGAGTACATTAAGAAGTATGCTAGAGTATGCTAGAGTATGCTAGAGTACGCTAGAGTACACTAGAGTATGTTATCATCACGGAGGCTACGTCTGCCTCAAATGTAGTGCTCTTTTGAACATGTCCAAAGCTTAAATGGGAACTCACAGCCGACAGACATTATTATCACGGTATCATCATGGAGAAGTATGGATGCCGGTATGTTGCACTACATTCAACTATGTTAGCCTCCACTACGTTCACGAACGTGTATGTGACCGGGCCTTTAGCGTATTTGCCTAAATTAATTTTGCACTTGAAATATCTCAACCGTTATCAGGTTAGCCATTTAAAATAAAAGTTACTTCAAACTAAAATATAACGATTAATATTAATCTCAGAAAAATGACAAAATCCTAAAACCGTCAGATACTGCAACTTTAATGTCAATGAAAGAAAACTTAATAAATATATAGTTTGGATCGCTCGGGAAACTTCATCAGTTTTAAAGATATTTACTCCAATGAGAAAATTCTTTCTTTATATTTATAACACCCAGAATTCATAGTAAGTCCTCTCATTTTGAAGCTACTGTAGTGGTCTGCACTGACCTCTCAGGCAAGGAACCACATAGACAGGTAGGCGTGGGTAGTGTGGTGACATCAGGGAGCCTAGGTGGTGTAATGGTTAGCACACTGGCCTGCAATGCAAGAGATGTGGGTTCGATTCCGGCTCTAGATGCAATATTTCCCAATTTCGTCATCCCCCATGTCACTGGTGCCATGACCAGGATCCTGAATAAGTCATACGCTGTATACCTGTTGAACCTCCCCTGTGTATGTATATGTATGTGCATTGTCGGTATGTGTGTAATTGTAAGCATTAAATGACTTACAATTCCAGGGAGACGAGTGTAGTGGTCTGCACTGACCTCTCAGGCAAGGAACCACATAGACAGGTAGGCGTGGGTAGTGTGGTGATATCAGGGAGCCTAGGTCTAGGTGGTGTGATGGTTAGCACACTGGCCCGGAATGCAAAGAGATGTGGGTTCGATTCCTGCTCTAGGTGTATCGTGTCCCAGTTTCATCACCCCCCCCCCCCCACACACACACACACACAAGCACTATCATCTCAGAACACAACGCGGCCGACCGGCTACCAGCCACACCCTGGGAGTCGGGCGCATGCGTGGCGTGGTTAAAGTAAGGGTTCACTAACAATCCACTCAGCGGTATCTGTATACCTAGCGATTCGCCAACAAAGTTCTCTAAACAATGTTCCCTGAAGTGTTTAACGCTGCATAGTCCGATACAAGCATCACATTTTCAAAACCAAAACAATCACCTAGATTTGATTCTATAAATCTTGCTTAGATATTGGCGCCGCTATCAAACATTTGTCACCACATTGAAGGGAATACTGGGGCAATTTAATAGAACCCGTTACTGTAGAAGCCTACAGTGTCAGAGTTTTGGCGTGTTTGCCAAAATTGATTTAGTATCGTCGCACTTCAAATATATCAAAAGGTAGCCATTTAAATAAAAGATACTTCAAACTAAAGTAACGTAGATTAAAGCGATCAACCTAATATATTTATCTTTAGTTGGGTTTCATATATATTGTTATACGCTGATAGTGCTGCGCCGTTTGAAGCAGTTATTAGTAGTATATACTGATAGTGCTGAGGCATCTGCACTACATATTAGTATATGCTGATGGTGCTGCAGCGTAGAACAGTATGGCCTATAGTATATGTTAATGGTGCTGTGGGATTGAAAAATCCCGGAAATCCGCGAAATCGCGGAGATCTTTCATCCCTGATGACATAGACAATCTATTTTCGTCAATACAAGAATTTATAAATGGTATTTTTGTTTAAAGAAACACATTTCGGTCAAGAAATGGATGGTTATTTGGTGAAACAGACAGGGGGGAGAACGTTCAGGACGCTGTTCTGAGGGAGGCATGGGGGGACAGGGCAGGGGGCAGGGGGGCAGGTAGATAAAAGATTCACCCGGTACTTGTAGTACACGGTGAATGACAACATAGTGTAAATTTGGGCGAAAATAGCTTTAGTATGGAACAGGAAGTAGAAAGTGTGGTTCCATGATCAAATGGCTACATATATTGGCACAGATTTGGTGAAATGGGAGAGAATGCAAAAAGACAAGATGGCGGCCAAAGAACGCCATCGATTTCACTTTTAAATCGTATTAAACTAGCTATTTTATTATATTTTTCAACTCGAAGGTAGCGGGGAAATAATAAGACATATGTAAAGAATAATTGTTGCTTCTTAGATTGTGAAATTAGGTTCTCATTTCATTAACCCGCACTTTCGACCGTTTTATATAGGGTTGGTATTCAACCGTGTACTGCGAGTACCGGGTGAATCCTTTATCTAGGGGGCAGGGGGGGCAGGGGATGGGGGTGGGTGGAGGGTACCTTTTTGCGGGTTGGTCTCATGCAGACTAGGCCGATACCGCTAAACGCCCACCCCCACGTGACCCCCACCCCCACCCACACCCGCCACCCTCCCAGCCCTTTCTTCATCAATACACCCCCACACCCCCCACATACCACCCTCCCCCCACACAGGATTACTAACCAGCATTACATCCTGGTCACATGAGTTCCTAGCGTGTGTCACGCACACCCACCCACCCACCCACCCTATTCGCAATCTACACCCACCCCTCCCTCCCCCCCCCCTACCCCTCCACCCCCCTCCACCCCCACCTCCCACACCACGGCCGAGTTTACTTAACAATCAACATCCCCATTTTACCAAAATCCCCCCCATCCCATCACCTCTGCCAATTTGCATTTCCACCACTGTGTATAACTTGCAGCGTCATCAAAGGCCAGTTGCTTGCATTCCATGTCTATGTGGTGTGGGAGGTTAAAAATCCCTTGGGGCAGTGAAAGTGGACACTCAGGATTTCTATCGATCAACTGTCTAATGGTGAAAATAAGATTTTTCAGACTTATCAATGATAGGCAGTATAAATCTTAGAGACGAGAGAAAAAAAGGAAAATTCCCAAGTCATCCCAACACACACAGATTCAAAGATGGCGCACAAAATGGAGCTTTGTTAATTCATCTTGTCGCGATGGTTAGGACGGAAACATGAATGGTGTGACCTTGCTTTGTATGTGGGTGTGGTGTGAGGTGTTTTTTTTTGGGGGGGCGGGGGTTGGTTGGCGCTTGAATAGTTGGCGATTTGTTAGTAAGCTGATTTAATAATGGGGTGCCAGTAGGTGATTGTTTAGTAATTGGGATTAATAACAGGAACCCTGTATGTGTCATGGGTGCCGATGTGTGTGTGAGTGAGTGTGTGTATGAGTGTGTGAGTGTGTGAGTGTGTGAGCGGTGTGTGTGTGAGTCAATGTGTGTGAGTGTGTGTGAGCAGTGTGTGTATGTGAGTGTACGTGAGCGGTGTATTGAGCGGTATGTGAGCGGTGTGTATGTGTGAGTGTGTGTGTGAGCGGTGTGTGTGAGCAGTATGTGTGAGTGTGTGTGAGCAGTGTGTGGGAGCGGTGTGTTAGTTTTTGTGTGAGTGTGAACGGTGTGTGTGAGCAGTGTGTGTGAGTGTGTGTGAGTGTGTGTGTGAGTGAGCAGTGTGTGCATGTGAGTCAATGTGTGTGAGTGTGTATGAGTGGTGTGTGTATGTGAGTGTATGTGAGCGGTGTATTGAGCGGTGTGTGAGTGGTGTGTGAGCGGTGTGTGTGTGATTGTGTGTGTGAGCGGTGTGTGTGAGTTTATGTGTGAGTGTAAGCGGTGTGTGTGAGCAGTGTGTGTGTGAGCGGTGTGTGTGTATGAGCGGTGTGTGAGTGTGTGAACGGTGCGTGTGTGAGCGGTGTGTGTGAGTGTTTGAGCGGTGTGTGATGTCGGGGGGTGATGGGTGGGGAGGTAACGGGGGGGGGGATGAGGGGGGTGACGAGGGTAAGGGGGGTGACGGGGGTAAGGGGGTGAGTGTGAGGTGGGTGAGACGGTGAGGGAGTGAGTGTGAGGGGGTGAGGGAGTGAGGGGGTGACGAGGGTAAGGGGGGTGACGGGGGTAAGAGGGGTGAGTGTGAGGTGGGTGAGACGGTGAGGGAGTGAGGTGAAAGGGCAGGTGCGGGTGACACTGATCTAATAAAGAGGGTGAATTATTCCCAAATAAGGGATCTACTCCGCGTTCCCGCGCGAGACGGTGAGTCCCAGTTTGCCGTTTGATGCAACTAAATGTCGTCTGCTGCGAATGAATGAATGTTCCAACAAACGCAGCACATATTTCTATAAAGAATCGCTGTCGCAATCTAGATATCTACGTGGTATGTCGGCATTAAATGTTGTCAGTTTGTTGGGGGTTTAAGTCCAAGAAACATCTAAGGTCATATCAGGGCGGATACTGACTTGTGACAGTGCGCGCTCATGGTAACTTTAAATTTAATAATAGTGCTACCTCATTTGGAGACCAGGCTGCGAACACCATGACCTGATATCCCTCTCAGTCACATTATCCTAATATTGAGCTAAACCAGTCCTTGTCCTGTCCTATTAATGCCGAGTGCCAGGCTAGGTAGCGACACGTATCAATTATATAAGTCATTCGTATGACTCGGCTGGGATTCAAACTCCTGAACTTCCGCATGGGAAGCCTGCGCTCTACCGATTCGATCACTGCATCTGGTGACAATTTTTCAGTTGCTGGCCTGCTGGTGTTAGATGACGCATGCTGACAGTGACAGTGACAGTGACAGTGACAGTGACAGTGACAGCAGACGCCGTGCAGTGAGTGACAGCAGACAGTACATACAGCTGCACATGGTGCCCGCTTTGTGACAGTCAGGATTCTTAATTAGCTCAATCGCACCGGGCGTGGTGGCCGAATCGGTAGAGCATGGGCCTCACATGCGGAAGTTTGGTTCCCGGTTGAGTCAAACGAATGACTTACAAAATTGATACTTGTCGCTTCCTAGCCAGGCGCTCGGCATTAATATGATAGGACATGGACTAGTTAGCTCAGTGTCAGGATAATGTGAGTGAGTGGGATATGGGGTCATGGTGTTGGTGGCCTGATTTCCCAGTGGGGCAGCACTATGAATTTGCCATGACTGCACACTGTCACAAGTCGGTGCCCATCCTGATAAAAGTGATATGATCTTAGATGTTGCCAGGATTTAAAACTCCAACAACCCACCAGCATATGGTACTCATCGTCGCTTTGTGATAGAAAGAATCTTTAATGAGCTAAAACCGAGTAGGTTGGGTTTTGTTGTCCAAGCGCCATTCAAGTTGCAAAGTCCGATGGTTTTGAATTTCTGTATTTTTTCTGAGATAAATATATTAGATCGATCACTAGTATCTACTTTACATTAGTTCAAAGTTACTTTTATTTTAAATGGTAAATTTTGAGATATTTTGAGTACAAACATGGAATATTAGTTTTGCAAGTTGAAAACTGTCTGGCTCCATATACTTCTGCAGTATCAGTTGTTAAATTGAATGGTATTGTTATAGGGAAACATATGTTTAATATGTGCTTGAGTATTTAAGTTTGATACTAAAATCAAATCTATATAATTGGTTTGGTTTTTAAAATTTGATATTTCATAGTTTTATGAGCTTTAAAGCCGCATAGTCCGATGCTTTTGAATTTCTGTTATTTTTCTGAGATAAATATATTAGATCGATCACTAGTATCTACTTTACATTAGTTTAAAGCTGATTTTATTTTAAATGGTTAACTTTGCAGATATTTGAAGTGCAAAGATGGAAATTAGTTTTGGCAAGCTTGCCGAAACTCAGACACCATAGACTTCTGCAGTAACAGGTTCTAAACCTTCTATTAAATTGACTCAATATTCCCTTCAATGCAGAAATAAATGTTTAATAATATGTAAAATCAAATCTAGATAATTATTTTGGTTTTGAAAATTTGATATTTCAATGGACTATGCAGCTTTAAGGTAAGATTCCATATACGCGGCATGGGTAAACAAATGCGAATGCGACAAAAAATGGAAAAGCATGTGAACGCACGCTGGTGCTTCCATATGTCTGGTTGCGAAAGCGATTGCGAATGCGAATGCATGGACCTCAAAGTGGATCGCTCAATGGACCGATTGGTGCGAATGTGTTTTTGTCACATTCACATTCACATTTACATACCACGTAGATCCTATATGGGTCGTTCTGAGAAACTGTGTACCACTTGAGGTAGTCTACTTGAAATGCATATTTCAAAGGAACCCATTATTGGAGTGTCAATATTTAGATTTCATCTGATAGCATCGCATCTATGAGTAAGATTCTCAGGGTTTTGTTGCAAATGGGTATTTGTTAAATAATGTGTGTTATGTGATCACATAGATGTTTGATTGTTCATTAAATACATTATTGTGATGATATATCGATCGCTTTATTTGGGTCCCAACAATAGTCCTACAATTATAAGGATATTCTAACTCTCTAAACCGACCACCTCCCTAAATGGGCCTCTTAAAGTCGGTCCCAAGGTCGGTCGATTTAGAGAGGTTTTACTGTATATATATATATAGAGAGAGAAATATCATCACAATAATGTATTTAGTGAACAATCAAACATCAATGCGATCACATAACACGCATTATTTAACAAATACCCATTTGTAACAAAACCGTGAGAATCTTAGTCATATACGCGACGCTATTTGTGATCAACTTACTCTGCTGGCAATATTGTAATCCTTAAGCGCCTGTCACACTATGGCGGATTGAGCAACGGACAGAACCGGACAAAGAATATTCTAGTCCGGTGTTATTCGGACTTGAAATGTATCGATTATGTAACGGACGGGTAACGGATGGTAACGGACGGTAAGGGACGGTAACGGTTGATAAAGTATCTAATGATCAACGGACAATTCAGAATACAAAAAGAACTATAACGAACGGCAACGGACGTGTAATGGATATGTAATGGACGGGAATGGACGGGAATGGAAGGAAGCGGACGGGAACGGACGGGAACGGACGGGAACGGACGGGAACGGACGGGGAACGGACAGGGAACAGACAGGGAATGGACAGTAACGGATAATAACCGCATAGGTCAGTCCGGCGCAATCTGTTACAAGTTTTGTGCATGCTCAAAACTTGTAACGGATTGGGCCAGATATCAACGGATATCAACGGATATAAATGGATATGCAACAGATATGCAATGGACACAAGCCAGACTTTGCCAGATATCAACAGACTTTGTTCGGTTTCTTTCCGTTTCCCCAATCCGGTGATGTGTGACAGAGCCTTTAATTACATCATCCCACAGCTGACTTTAAAATCCCAGTAAATTGCCATCCGCTCAGATCTTGGAATAGTTGACTACTAGTAGTACAGTAGTCAGGGATGAAAGTAGTCTCCGGGGAAACAAAGCGGAAATGCACATATTCTCCCATAGGTTTAGCATTGTCAGGGAATCGCGGAAAATTTCCGGAAGTCGGGTTTCATATATATTGGTATACGCTGATCGTGCTGCGCCGTTTGAAGCATTATTAGTAGCATACACTGATATTGCTGCGGCGTTTGGAGCATTTATTAGTTGTATACGCTGATAGTGCTGCAGCATCTGGACCACGTATTAGTATAGATCTACGCTGGTGGTGCTGCGGGATTGAAAAATCCCAGAGATCTTTCATCCCTGATTGACTGTAGTAGATCAGTCCTAGTACAGTAGTAGACGATTGGAAGCTTACGTTGTTGTGCACCAAATCTCTTGCACTGGGTATCAGATTTAGTGGGAGGTGGTGAGGATGAGGGTGGGGAGGGGTGGAGAGGGGAAGAGGGATGATGTTGAGGGAGGGGGGGGGGAGGGGGCGGAGGAGTGGGCGAGGCAGGGTGGGGGGGGGGGGGGGAAGGACCCAGAGGCACCACAATGGCAGGACCTGCAACACGCACACAGTGCACTATCACAATGAACCAAGCTGCCCTTTTTTTTCAGATGTTCATTTCACCGATGATGTTTACATTATAACAAAGCCTAGAGCCACGCACCATCTGTGCTCAATTCCCTTATATATATATATATATATATATATATATATAATAATTGACCTACATAATGAACAAGAGGAAGACATGATAGTGGTCTAGGGTGTATTTTCTCTGGCTAGAGGAACAAATGCCCATTGCCTAATAAAGACAAATTTCTCGGCGTTAAGTGAGTAGGATAGTGAGCAGGTGAGTGGTGGCGCCACCATCGGAGTTGACACTCCACCAATGCGCACACAGGAAATATAGGATGTACATGTTACCCTTGCATTTATACTTGTATAATGCATTATACGTTACATATATAAATCCTCAGAAAAAATCCTCTGGAGCGAGTGGCGGTTGGCGGCCCAGTAGTTACAGTGGGGACCGGTGGTGGCGCCACCATCTGGCGGCGGGGGTGGCAAAATAACAATCAGTACAATAATATAGACAATAAATTCCCTTTCACACCTTTATACTCGCATAATCAATTATGTATAATGTATTATAATAATATAAAAGGAACGGAGCGAAACCCATTGTTAATTATATTATATATATTGTTTATTATACTATCGATTGTATGTATTCGGAGTTGTGTGCCCACCTTAGTATGGAGCACGCGGATGGGGTGCCACCTGCATGGTGCGGAATTAATGGAAATCATTGTCACTTGGCTACATTTTTCTTTTTTAGGTAGGGTATATATAGTCCCAGCCAGAGAACTAATAAAGAACTCAGCCCAACTCGGCATTTGTCTAACCTTATTGTCTAGCGGGTTTATACATCATATATATATGTATGTATAACATATATGTGTGTGTGTTAGAAGGAATTTGGCACATATGGTAATGATATGTATGCATTATAATGATAATTACATATATGTTCATATATAGATAGGATAATTACTTATCGATATATAAAAGGGCGGAGCGGCCCATTCTCCGTTATCGGTTATATTATTTACTGCACAGTAGCTAACCGCGTGTGCGCGGAAATCGAGTTGGTTTGGCCTAACCGCGTGCACCAACGAAAAGTAAGTTGGTTCGGCCTAATATGGCCTAATGACCGCCTGCTACTGCAGCGTCACTTCGTTCTCGTGCCCTGTGCCCCTCTGTTTGGCCAGTGCGCACCTGCTTTTCAAACTGTTTTGTGTCCAGAGCATAGCCTACTTTATATGTATATACAGTACAACCCCGTTAAACCAAGCTGGGTTAAACCAAACGATTGGTTAATCCAAATTTTGTTCGGCGTCCCGCCAAAATACTACCATTTATCATATAAAAAATGTTGGTTAAACCAAAGTCGGTTAAACCAAAGTATCGGATAATCCAACCAGAATTGTCGGCCACAGGCCACTTCCGGTACAGTTAAAGCAAACTTTCAGGTGGTATTAAGGTCATCTGAGACTTTTTTATATGATAAATGGTAGTATTTTGATGGGTTGCCGAAAAAAATTGGGATTAATCGACCATTTGGTTTAACCGAGCTTTGTTTAATTTGGGTAAACTGTATATGCATAAAAAAACAATAATTATACTGTCCACACACATTGTATATTACATTCATAATGCACGAAAGTTGTTGCCAAAGCCAAGTCAAAGTCGAAGACAGAGCTTGGTTAAACAAATGATCGGTTAATCCAAACAAATTTCTAGGGTCCCTTCAAGTTTGGTTTAACGGGGTTATACTGTATATATATATGTATATATATATCTATACATTGTTTTGGTGACGAATGGTATGGCTTCTCTTTTTTTTTCTTTTCTTTTTTTTAAATTTTAAATTTTAAATTCCAGTTCAATAATATCTCTTTTCAGCGCCGAGATACAAATATATATCCTACAAATGAATATATCTAGGATTATTTTTTCCTATCATTTAGAAGGAAATCGGTGATTTGGGGAATATTATGCGATGGTACAGTTTGTACCACGTGACACAGGTGTGTAATACCAGGCGGCGGGTAGCCAGAAGTGGGGGGGGGGGGAGGAGGGGCATACAGGTGCAAACAGGTACAGTTATATGGAGAGGTCAGGTGGGGAGAGGGCGGTACCAGCTCATATGGCCATTGGGATGTATAGGGGAGAGGATAAAACGCATGCGTAGCAATTAGAGAATGTTGCGTGATTGCACATGTACATTTTGTTTGTTTGTTGTTGTTTTACGTCCTAGCAACATTTAAGGTCATATCAGGAAAGGTACCGACTTGTTTGTTTGTTTGTTGTTGTTTTGTTTTTGGTTTGGGGTGTTGTTTGTTTGTTTGTTGTTGTTTTACGTCCTAGCAACATTTAAGGTCATATCAGGACGGGTACCGACTTGTGAAAGTGCGCACTCATGGCGTCTTTATAGTGCGCACTCATGGTAACTTTATAGTGCTGCCACACTGGGAGACCATGCCGCCAGCACCATGACTTGATATCCCACTCACTCACATTATCCTGTCACTGAGCCAACCAGCCCTTGCCCTATCCTAATAATGCCGATCGCCTGGCTGGGAGGCGACAAGTATCATTTTCTAAGTCATTGGTTTGGCTCAAACAATGTTCCAACCCGTGGGTTTAGAATCCCATGATCTACCAAAGCGACAGACGGATGCTCAACTCATTTGGCCATCCCGTCTGGATCAGTATTGCCCATTATTTTGAATAGCGATAATAGAGATGAGATAATGATGAAGCAACATGGGCTGTTATCAATGCATACAGTTGCCACATCCCAGTCCACTGCAGAGTGGACTTATTAGGCAAGTGAAGAATGTCACACAGTACATGAAGAATGTCACACAGTACATATCAGAAAGGCCCTGTCACACTATGACATATGGTGCCGACGTGTGCGTAACGCATTGAAATAAAATTCAAATAAAAATACGTCGGAATTCGCCGAACTTTTCACGCTGCGGGCGGTCCCAGCAACGTATGAAGCATACGCAGAGCGTATGGCTGGCGAATGGCTACTGTATGCATGGCGTATTGCGACGGAAACGAAATGCATGGTGACGTATACTGAGCGTGCTGAGACGTGTGTTGATGGTTGGAGGTGACAGGTCCAGTATATGAGTAATGTATGCCGACATATCCCTAATGTGCTCCTAATGTATGCCAACGTACCCCTAACATACACATAGCATATGAGGAAGGTAAGAGCCAAACATTGCCACACATTGAAAATTATGAACATGCACAAAAATTGTTTCAGAGGCTCGACACAGGCCGACGTAAGACAACGTATAATGCTGTAGCCCAAACATACCCGATGTATGTCCAACGTATATGTAACATATGACGCCGTACGCCAACGTGTTGGTCGAAAATTACATACGTTGGCATACATTAAGGCTATATGTCGTAGTGTCATAGCCCTTTTACGGAACATTGTGAGTACGTTATATACATCAGAGATATGCGGAGGGCACCGGTCCAACCTGTCCCGACCTACTCCATATGTGTGCATAACGTACGCTGATGTATGCTGAGCATATGCCAAGCATATGAGAAACGTATGAGCCATAAGGCGACATACGTTGACAATTTTGAACATGCACAACAATTTGTTAGTGGCTCGACCTATGCCGACCTATGATGACCTATGTCACCATATCCCGAGCATACTTGACATATGCCCAACATATACGTAACCTATGACGCCATATGCCGATGTGTTGGTCGAAAATCGCATACGTCGGCATATGCTAACGCCATACGTTTTAGTGTGACAGCCCCTTAAGCTTCAGTTCCCTCCCCCCCCCCCACACAGAAACCCAACACTAGGAGGAGGAGGAGGAGGAGGGGGGGGGGGACCCCAGCACGCAAAAGTCCCATCCACAAGACCCCTCAGAAGTGCACAGCTCCCCGCCCGGACACTTCCGTCCGCACTAACCCCGAACTGCTGCCCCCTGGCGGTTGGCACCGGAAGTGTCAGGTGCTAGCGCTGGTTCCCCACGTGTGGCACTGATTCGCTGGTTCCAAGTGTGCGTGAGTTCGGCACGCGCGGCACCGCGTTGGACCAACAAAGACCCGAGTGATGACATATCAACGTCATCCATGAATTCTTTTTTTAATAGTTGAGCAGGACGTGGCTAAGGCGGTAGGTAGCGTGTCCACCTGTGAAGGTGTCGGTCATCCTATCGATCCTGCTCAGTGGACACATTTGCAGTTTGGGCTATTTTCCGTTCCAATTAGTGGTCCACAACTGGTTCATCAAAGGTTGTGGTATGTGCAATCCTGTCTGTGGGAAATTGCATATAAAAGACCCCTTGCTGCTTATTGGAATGAGTGGCCTATGTGGCGGCAGCAGATTTCCTCCAAATAAATGTGTCAGAATGACTATAGGCTTGACGTCCAATAGCCGATGATATGAAAATCAATGTGCTCCTGAAGCATTGTTCAATAAAACAAGCTTTACTTTTTCATTTTTCATTTATAATATTTATCCTGACCTATTTATTTACATACATAGGATGAATTCATATTCATTCACCGGATGCTGTGGCTGAAACGGTAGAGCGCAGACCTCCCATATAGGAGATCGGGAGTTTGGCTCCCGGTCGAGTCAAACCATCATCAAAATGATACTTGTCGCTTCACAGCCAGGCGCCCGACATTATCAGGATGGGGCAAGGACTAGTTAGCTCAGTGTCAGCAAAATGTGACTGAGTTGGATATCAGATCATGGCGCTAACGGCCTGGTCTCCGAGTGTGGCAGCACTATAAAGTCACCATGAGTGTGCACTGTCACAAGTCGGAACCCATCCTGATATGACCTTATATAGGGTATTCCCGGGACATCATCAACCGGATGAGCGGCCATTGTGGCGATACCAACCAGTAAACAACCCATAAAGTTTGCAGGTACGTGCAGTGCAAAATGTCTATTCAATTCAAAATTAATAGAAATGCAGAACCCTAACCTTATCAATTTAATATAATCTTTTCGGTAAACACGTGTTCTATATGTGTACCTAGCTAGGTGTTTATAGGTGGTGTGGTTGTAGAGATATTTCACTTTTTCTGTATGAAGATTGCTCACGACCATTGACAATGCCTTGAGTTTGCCGGTATGTGCAGTGCAAAACATTAGTTTTATTCAAAATTAATAGAAATCCAGAACCCTAACCTTATCAATTTAATATAATCTTTTTGATAAACATGTTTTCTATATGTGTACCGATCGATTTGTTTCTAGGTGGTGTGGTTTTAGAGATATTTCACTTTTTCTGTATGAAGATTGCTCACGACCATTGACAATGCCTTGAGTTTGCCGGTATGCGCAGTGCAAAACATTAGTTTTATTCAAAATTAATAGAAATCCATAATCCTAACCTTATCAATTTAATATAATGTTGTTGGTAAACATGTTTTCTATATGTGTACCAATCGATTTGTTTCTAGGTGGTGTGGGTTTATAGATATTTCACTTTTTCTGTATGAAGATTGCTCACGACCATTGAGTTTGCAGTGCGACAGTGTGTTTATTATTGCGGTTACTATCGCCAAAATGGCCGCACTTCCGTTTAGCGTGACATCAGTGCATACCCTATATATGTTGTCAGCATGTAAAACTCTAACAATAAACTAGCTGATATGACCATAGATGTTGCCAGGACGTAAAACAACAAACAAACAAACAAAAACAAGCATAGCATAATTTCATATTTATTCTATTTATAAAGTTGGCGAGTGCGGCCTGTCTAATCGGAGAACGGAAACAGGAAATGAGGGATTTTTTTTATGCAGTGGGCGAATTAGTCAAACGCGCCCATGCAGTGACCCGCCCCACATGAATTGTCGTAAAAAGGTAATTATTGCTACTACTCTGCGAGTGTCGTAAAATAGGACCGTCATCGTCGCCTCGCTAATTACCGGAAGTTGCGCGCTGGTCACCCGCAGGTGTCGCCGAGCATGCGCACTGCCGCCGGAAGGAGAGCTGAGCAGAATGCCAAGTAACATTATCAGGGCCCCCTCCCCCCCTCCCTATGTACAGTCCTTTCCCTCCAACGTCAGGATTCCTCATTCCTCGCACCAATGAATAAATTGATTGATTTACTACAGAAAAAATCAATAGTCCAGACGCGTTGACTTACAAACACAAAAGTACCCCAAGAAACACAATCATACTGTGTACAAAGTATGTAATAGATAAAAGAGTGTCTGATCACATTGAACAAAGACTAAGTAATTAAAGATAATATGAATAAGCAATGCTTAGGACCGACCCCCCGATATAACTACAGCAAAGTATTTTATTATTGCACGTGTATTTTCTTACTCCACTCGCGGTGTTCGATTTGAAATTCTAGTAACTTGGGTGACCCGAATACGGCTGTCGTTTCCGCGGAAGAAACTATTAATATTTCATTTGTGCATCCATGTTTATGCCAAATTGTTATTTATTTCTTTTAATTTTGAATAATATCAAAGTTTTGAACTGCACGTATCGGCAAATTCTATGGCAGCGGGCATTTGTTTTGATATATTATTAACCAATAGCTGTCGTTCACCCTGCTTGCTGCGGACCGAAGTTCGACGAGCGATTTCCATTTCCGTTTGCTGGATTTGGATTACTCTGTTATTCAACACGATTTTACAAATGGCGGCGCCCATAGAGGGCTATTTCCGTTTCCGTTTGCGGGATTTTGGTGATTTCATGATCCACCTCTATGAGTAGGTATTGTTTATGCATATATGTACACGTGTTAGTCATTAGCCTACCCGTGGGTGGGTCGGTATTATTATTACTATTACTATTACTATTACGATTACTATTAATATTAATATTAATATTAATATTACTAATATTATTACTATTACTATTACTATTACTATTACTACTATTACTATTACTATTATTATTACTATTAATATAGCCAACTATATTAATTTGGGAATCCTAAACCAACAACTAAAAACCTTGCATGTATTTATGTGAAATGATCTAATGTAGATCTACCTCATACTTATTGCATTGTGTACACTTTTATTTCAGAATTTACTTCACACTTCAACGTACTATATAAACCATGTAAACAAAATGTTGTGAATGTCTATATATCCCTGTAACGCTTAGATCTATGGTCGGAAGACCAGTGCTATGTCACTGACAGAAGATATATGTAAATCAAATTCATAGTCCACACAATTTGGCAAGCTGGTGTACAACCGGAGCCTTATAGGTTTTTTGTTTTTGTTGTTGTTGTACATTAGTTGATTAAGCAGGGGAAATTTCAATCGCGGACGATTGGACTTCCTCATTCCACTATTCCCTATCCTAATAATGCCAAGCGCCAGGCTAGGAAGCAACAAGTATCAATTTTTAAGTCATTGGTTTGACTCGACCATGGTTCGAACCCACGATCCCACGATCTACCAACTCGGGGCTTTGATAACCGGTTAGATAGTTGGTTGGTTGTTGGAATTCTACATCCTAGCAACATCTAAGATCATATCAGGACGGGTACCGACTTCTGACAGTGCGCACTCATGGTACCTTTATAGTGCTGCCCCACTGGCAAATCAGGCCTGTTCTATCCCTATCCTATTAATGCCGAGCGCCAAGGTAGGAAGCGACAAGTATCAATTTTGTAAGTCATTGGTTTGACTCGACTAGGAATTAAACACCCGATCTCCCGGAACGGATCTCTGCGCTCTACCGATTCGGCCATCGCGGACGGTACACAATTTTTAAAGTAGATTATCATTTTCACTTTGGGTTGCAAGAAAGGTTAGCATCAATAGAGCTACTTAAACACGGCTTATCGTTATTAATGGTTGCTGGGCTGTAGGATTGTTTGTTGTTTGTTTGTTGTTGTTTTACCTCCTAGCAACAACTACGGTCATATCAGGACGGGTACTGACTTGTGACAGTACGCACTCAAGACGAATTTACAGTGCTGCCCCACTGGGAGACCAGGCCACCAGCACCATGACCTGATATCCCACTCAGTCACATTATCCTGACACTGAGCCAACCAGTCCTTGCCATATCCTAATAATGCCGAGCACCTGGCTAGGAAGTGACAAGTATCAGTCCTAGCCGAGTCACATCGATGACTTATATAATTGGTCCTTGTCAATCCCTAGCCTGGCGCTTACCACTAATAGGATAGTACAAGGATGGGTAGGCACAGTATCAAGATAATGTTACTGTGTAGGATATCGGGTGATGATGCCAGTGGCCTGGGAGAATCTTCCAGTGGGGGAGTAGGCCTACTACAAAGTCACCATAAGTGTGCACTGTCACAAGTCGGTGCCCATCCTGATATGACCTTAAATGTTGCTAGGACGTAAAACAACAAGGCCGGCCGGTATCCTGATATGTTCTACGATGATGCTAGGACATAAATCAAAAATGCCGGTCAATATCCTGAGATGAAATGTTGTTAGGAAGTAATACAACAAGGCTGGGCAATATCCTGATATGACCTGAGATGTTGCTAGGAAGTCAAACAACAAGGCCGGTCCATATCCTGATATGACCTGAGATGTTGCTGGGACGTAAAACAACAAGGGCGGTCAATATCCTGATATGACCTGAGATGTTGCTAGGATGTAAAACAAGACTGGTTGATTTCCTGATATGATCTTAGATGTTGCTAGAACGAAAAACTACAATGCCGGTCGATATCCTTGTTAGGACGTAAAACAACAAGGGCGGTCGATATCCTGATAAGACCTTAGATGTTGCTAGGACGAAAAACAACAATGCCCATCGATATCCTTGCTAGGACGTAAAACAACAAGGGCAGTCGATATCCTGATATGACCTTAGATGTTGCTAGGATGTAAAACAACAATGCTGGTCGATGTCCTTGTTAGGACGTAAAACAACAAGGCCGGTCGATATCCTGTTATGTCCTTAGATGTTGCTAGGACGAAAAATAACAATGCCAGTCAATATCCTTGTTAAGACGTAAAACAACAAGGCTGGTCAATATCCTGATATGATCTTAGATGTTGCTAGGACATAAAACAACAAGGCTGGTCGATGTCCTTGTTAGGACGTAAAACAACAAGGTCGGTCGATATCCTGATATGACCTTAGATGTTGCTAGGACATAAAACAACAAGGCCGGTCGATGTCCTTGTTAGGATGTAAAACAACAAGGCCGGTCGATATCCTGATATGACCTTAGATGTTGCTAGGACGAAAAACAATGCCAGTCAATATCCTTGTTAAGACGTAAAACAACAAGGCTGGTCAATATCCTGATATGATCTTAGATGTTGCTAGGACATAAAACAACAAGGCCGGTCGATGTCCTTGTTAGGACGTAAAACAACAAGGTCAGTCGATATCCTGATATGACCTTAGATGTTGCTAGGACATAAAACAATGCCGGTCGATGTCCTTGTTAGGACGTAAAACAACAAGGGCGGTCGATATCCTGATATGACCTTAGATGTTGCTAGGACGAAAAACAATGCCAGTCAATATCCTTGTTAAGACGTAAAACAACAAGGCTGGTCAATATCCTGATATGATCTTAGATGTTGCTAGGACATAAAACAACAAGGCCGGTCGATGTCCTTGTTAGGACGTAAAACAACAAGGTCAGTCGATATCCTGATATGATCTTACATGTTGTTAGGACGTAAAACAACAAGGCCGGTCGATATCCTGATATGACCTTAAATGTTGTTAGGATGAAAAACAACAATGCCGGTCGATATCCTTGCTAGGACGTAAAACAACAAGGGCAGTCGATATCCTGATATGACCTTAGATGTTGCTAGGACGTAAAACAACAATGCCGGTCGATGTCCTTGTTAGGACATAAAACAACAAGGCCGGTCGATATCCTGTTATGACCTTAGATGTTGCTAGGACGTAAAACAACAATGCCGGATGATATCCTTGTGTGGGCGGGGATAGTGTATAAACAGATGAAATGCAAACCACTGGACACCCAGTTTCCGTGCCCTGCCTGGCACAGTGCCAGCGTGCGGGGGGTGGGTGAGGGGGAGAGGGGGGGGGGGGGTACTGTATCATAAACAGTGAGTTTGCTATACATTGCAGACATATATCATCGTGAGCCCCACCTATATAGACTACATCACGGTTCCGACTGCGCATGCGCTGAAAACGGCGTTGGGAGCAAAGCAAAGGCGTACGCCCATTGAGTTTGCCGATATGCGTAGGGCAAAACTGGCATTTTATTCAAAATAACTAGAAATACATAACAATTTGGCATAAACATGTATTCACACATGCAATATAATGAATGATCTGATGAATATCATCATGCTGTCGGTCACGATGTGACAAAGACTGCTTTCATTACTTGACTGCCGCTCTCCATTTAGCTCTCTGCTGTGAGAGAATGAAGAATATAGCTAAGACAAAACTAGCCATAGATAAACATTTTGATCTAAGAAACATACAATTCCACACAAAACAATCAGTGATATCCACATCACCATTATTAATTCTTGTTCTAAATATTAAAATGCCAAATGATTCAACATACACTTGTATCAGATAAATATATAACCAATATCTGATTAACCCTACTCATTTTCTAGTTCAACATATGTCATTAACCATAGGATATAAATAAAAACATTAATAAAATAAGTAAAACTGACTCTGGCTATGGCTGTAACACTAGTCTGAGTGCCCAGATTTGTCTAAATCTAAAGCCCTGTTCACACGGACAAAATGTGAGGCGCATCACACAAATCGAATCAGGTGAGGCGAATTAGCCGCCCGTTCACACGGACACTGCGTGAGGCGGAGTGGATATCTGCGCATGAGCAAGCCCAGACTAATCAGCGCCATTTTGGGTTCGACAACGCCAGCACCAGAGAGTGTGGGTTCGACCTAGATATGTAATGACTGAATCGTATTGGTTTGGAACGGTCAAAACTTCTGCTGGGCAGTGAAACCCTAAAAATAAATCATGAACAAAATATCTGTGCACCTCTAACAGGTTCATTGACCAAATTATAGTATATAGATCGACGTGCTTAGTCCGCATCACGTAAGTCGGTTGCGTCCACACGGACAAAATTAACCGCATCACAGAAATCGCCTCACATAAACTACCTCCCTTAGGTGGTTTACATTATCCAGATTACGTGAGTCGAATCAGCCCTAATCCGCCTCAGACGTCCGTTCACACGAGAAATGTGAGGCGAACTATACAAGTCGCTTTCTACGAATCGATTTACATCGTCCGTGTGAACAGGGCTTAAATGCACATGACATAAGATGTGCTGATTATATTGATGTAAATGCAATGCTGGATAAAATATTAATATCTCAATTTATTATATATATTTTTTTATTTAGTATTCTATATTTTCAAACAAGAGCTGCGATGAGCTGAAACTAGCACATTTCATAGCTGCACCCAGTGTATTAGCATGTGCCATGTGCTTCTGGGGGTTGTTGTTTTGCTCTGATGCATCCCACAATGCACCGCGCCGCTGGAACCGTGATGTAGTCTATTGTACCGGTAGGTCGTAGGGTTGGGTGGTTGTTGGGAGTTTTATGTCCTCGCAACATCTAAGGTCACATCAGGACTGGTACCCACTTGGCTTAAAGTTGCAGAGTCCGATGCTTTTGAGTTTCTGCCATTTTTCTGAGATAAATATATTAAATTGATTGTTATAATCTACCTTACTTTCGTTTGAAGTAACTTTTATTTTAAATGGCTAACTGTTGAGATATTTGAAGTGTAAACATATCAAATTAGTTTTGGCAAGCACGCCAAAACTAACACCATGGCTTTCTGCACTAAGAGGTTTGATCAAATTGACTCAGCATGCCCGTCTATGCGGCAATAAATTCTTTAAAAGTTCATCACTATATCTAAGTTAGGTATTTTTTTTTCTTGAAGATTTGTACTGCCTATCATGGATAAGTCTGAATATACTTGTTTTCACCATTAGACAGTTTGTCGAGAGAAAGCCCAAACCTACACTTTCACCGACCCAAGGGATTTTTAAGCTCCCACACCACATAGACATGGTATGAGAGAAACTGACCTTTGATGTCGCTGTAAGTTATACACAGCGGTGGAAATCCAAATTGGCAGAGTTGGGTGGCATGGGGAATCGAACCACCAACCTTCAGATTAGGAGCGCGACCTAGAAAAAGGTCAGACACTCTAACCACTGCGCCACAGAGAACACCACAGTGTGCAGAATTAAATCTAAATAATTGTTTTGGTTTTGAAATTTTGATCTTTCATCGGACTATGCAGCTTTAATGCGGACTCATGGTGACTTTATATTATAGTGCTGCCAGAATGGGAGACCATGCTGCCAGCATCATGACCCGATATCCCACTCATTATGCGGACACTGAGCAAACCGGTCCTTGTCCTATCCTATTGATGATGAGTGCCAAGCTAGGAAGCGATTAGTATAAATTTTGTAAGTCATTGGTTTGCCTCAACCGGGAATTTAACTCCCGACCATCCGCACGGGAAGCCAGCGCTCTACCGATTCGGCCACCGCGTCCGGTTGGGCCCCATGTGTTTCCCACAACAATACTCACCCGCTGAATGCATGGTGATAACAGTTTGTTGTTGTTTTATGTCCTAGCAACATCTAAGGTCATATCAGGACAGGTACCGACTTGCGACAGTATCCACTCATGGCGATTTTATAGTGCTGCCCCACTGGGAAATCAGGCTGCTGGCACCATGACCCAATATCCCACTCAGTCACAATTATTCTGACACCGAGCTAACCAGTCCTTGCCCTATCCTAATAATGCTGAGCGCCTGGCTAGGAAGCGACAAGTATAAATTTGTAAGTCATTGGTTTGACTCAACTTTGAATCAAACTCGCGAACTCCCAATCTTCCGCATGTGGTGATAACAGTGGTATCACAACATACATTTCACTGCGGATTCTCTACACTTGTATGTATATTTTATGGACATTTAAAGTTTCCGATAGCTTTGAGTTTCTGTCACTTTCTGAGATAAATATATTTTAATTAATGGCTATTATCTACCTTTCATTTCTTTGAAGCAGCTTTTATTTTAAATGGCTAGCATTGAAGATATTTGAAGCGCAAACATGAACAATTAATTTGGGCAAGCGCGCCCAGTCTCTGACACCATAAGCTTCAGCAGTAACATGTCCTGATTGAAGATTTATACTGCCTATCATAGATAGGCCTAAATAGGCTTGTTTTCACCATTAGACAGTTTGTCGATAGAAAGCCTGAGCCTACACTTTTACCGACCCAAGGGATTTTTAACCTCCCACACCACATAGACATGGTATGAGAGCAACCGGCCTTTGATGACACTGTAAGTTATACACAGCGGTGGAAATCCAAAGTGGCAGAGGTGGGGGCATGGGGAATCGAACCACCGACCTTCAGATTAGGAGTCCGACCTAGAAAAGTCAGACACTCTAACCACTCTGCCACAGAGAACACCTATTAAATTGACACAGCATTCCATTTTATTTGACAACAAATGCTTAAAGTTGCATAGTCTGATGGTGTTGAATTTCTGTAATTTTTCTGAATTAAATATAGCAGATCGATCGCTAGTATCTACTTTACATTCGTTCAAAGTTACTTTTATTTTAAATGGTAAACTTTTGAGATATTTTGAGTGCAAACATGGACAATTAGTTTTGCCAAGCTTGCCAAAACTCTGACACCATAGACTTCTGCAGTAACAGGTTCTGTTAAATTGACTCAGTATTGCCTTCTACGCAGAAACAAATGCTTAATAAGTGCATCAGTATCTAAGTTAGATATTGTAGTGGTCTGCACTGACCTCTCAGGCAAGTAACCACATAGACAGGTAGGCGTGGGGAGTGTGTTGATATCAGGGAGCCTAGATGGTGTAACGGTTAGCACACTGGCCCGGAATGCAAAGAGATGTGGGTTCGAGTCCCACTCTAGGCATGATATTTCCCATTTTCATCACCCCCATGACACTGGTGCCGTGACCAGGATCCTTTACAAGCTTTGCGCTGTATGGTTGTTGAACCTACCCTGTGTATGATGTGTTAGTGCATTGCCTGTATGTATGTAATTGTAAGCATTACAAGACTTACAATTCCAGGGGGACGAGTGTTGTGGTCTGCACTGACCTCTCAGGCAAGTAACCACATAGACAGGTAGGCATGGGGAGTGTGTTGATATCAGGGAGCCTAGGTGGTGTAATGGCTAGCACACTGGCCTGGAATACAAAGAGATGTGGGTTCGAGTCCCACTCTAGGCACAATATTTCCCATTTTCATCACCCCCATGACAATATGTAAAATCAAATCTAGATAATTGGTTTGGTTTTGAAAATTTGATATTTCATCGGACTATGCAGCTTTTATAAGTACCTCAGTATCCAAGTAGTGTATGTAGAATCAAATCTAGATAAGTGTTTTGTTTCTGAAAATTTGATACTTTGGTCGGACTATGCAGCTTTAATGTAGGAGGGGGGAGCACTCTTTGTACTACCTCGAAAATCTTGAATACTTTGGATGCCCTTGAATTCTAATGCTAGGTACACACCTACCGTTTTTCCGCACCCACCTACCGTATTCGATCTAAAATTTCCCAAAAGTCTACCGATTCCGATTCGCGACTTAAAACTCAATTTTAGGGCTAAAAGTGCTTCCTTACGATTGCGATTCGCGATTCGAAAAATGAATCGGCCCGTTTTCAGTTTTAAGCAGGTCGGGTCGGGTCGCGAGTTTTAGTGAGCGAGTCGTAAACGGTATGTGTGACACCTAGGATTAAGGCTCAGTCAAACCTTACCGGACAGGTGAAACGGATAGAAAACGGACACTGTCTGGTGAAATACGTCAATGTCCATTTTATATACAGTACGCATCCGGTGTGTCTGTTATCTGTCCGATGGTGTCCGGTGTGTATGGTGGCAAGTTTTGAACATGCACAAAACTTGTACCGGCCACCGCCGGGCTGACGTGTACGGTTGGTGTCTGTTTTAAGTCCGTTTAGTCCGTTTTGTCCGGTTCATGTCCATTACCTATCTGTGACGTCTCCGGATTGCTCCCTGCAGAGTCCATTGATGGTGTTGCAGGAATTTGGTCAGTATATGTTTCCGGCGTGTCTGTGACAGTCTGGTACGTGTCCGGATGATGTTCGGGCTGTCCATTTGACATTCGGTGTCATCCGGTTGTCGTCCAGTTATCGTCCATTTATCATCGGGTGGCTATCCATTCATATCCGTTTCATGTCCGTTTCATGTCCGTTTCATGTCCGTTTCATGTCCGTTTCATGTCCATTTCATGTCCGTTTCATGTCCATTTGTCCAGCGTCCATTGACCCGATAGCGCAACATTTCGACACATTTTGATACATTTTGATACATTTTGATACCAAACACCACCGGACTAGAAAATTCTTTGTCTGGTTTATGTCCGTTGCTCAATCCGGTAAGGTGTGACAGGCACTTAAGAACAGTGCAACTCTATGGCGAGAACAAAAGTAAAACTTGTTCATGATTAAAATAAAATACCCTATGTGACGGAGTGGTTAGTGTCTGGCTTTTTTCTAGGTCAGACTCCTAATCTGAAGGTTGGCGGTTCGATTCCACATGCCATCCCCTCTGCCAATTTGGATTTCCAATGCTGTGTATAACTTACAGCTTCGTCAAAGGCCAGTTGCTCTCATACCATATCTATGTGGTGTGGGAGGTTAAAAACCCATCGGGTCGGTAAAAGTGTCTGCTCGGGATTTCTATCGAACAACCGTCTGATGGTGAAAACAAAGACTATTCAGACTTATCCATGATAGGCAGTATAAATCTTCAAGAAAAAATGCACGTGAATTACATGAAGCTGTGCCGACATTTACGAGGTTCAGGCGTCGCCACCTCCAGGGAGGCTTACGTCACGTGTAGCATGTCTGAGGCCTGTAAGCACACGTCAACACGCCCAGTTCTAATAATGGGAGCACACATTTCGTGTGGGTGAGGGGTCGGTGGCAGCAATTAGCGAAAATAACTCCAACTCGACTGTAAAAAGGGAAGTCAGGGAATTCCAGGCTTAAAATTGTATGGTCCTACAAAATATATATTTATCAAAACCAAAACGCTTATCTACATTTGATTATATATACCGAGCTTAGATATTAGTGCATTAACTAGTGATTTGGGAAGGCATACACAGAATAATCAGTGAATTTATTACCTCATTCCTGGGGACACCTACTTTGAGAAAGCCATCAGACAGGGAACCCATTAACCAATTAGGTCAATCTTGTGACCTGACAAGTCTTGCCCTCATTACCAGTAGCATATATGGCTTTAGTCAGGTTCCAGGACACATAGTGGAGGTTTGATGGCGTAAGATGAGTCTTACCAGCTGGATGAACCTGACGTAGCCAGTGGAAAATAGTAGGAGACCAGACTACCTAGAAATTAGTAGGTCAGCTCACATCATGTGGCCATCACGAGATGACCATCTGGACTTTTGGCAAGCTTGTCGAAAGTGTTTTGGGTTCTTTCGGCTCAGATTGCTCCAAAATTAGCCATTTTTCTTCAAAGTTACTCGATGCTAGTGACTAATAGGTTATAATGGTCAACATCTCAAAAATAATAAAACAATTCAAACGCCATCGGACCATGCAACTGGGAATACAGTATAATCCTGTTAAACCAAGCTTGGTTAAACCAAACGATCGGTTAATCCTAACTTTTTTCGGCTGCCTGGCAAAATACTACCATTTATCATATAGAAAATGTGGTTAAGCCAAAGTCGGTTAATCCAAATTATCGGTTAATTCGAACAAAATTGTCAGATGCCAGGCCCCTTCTGGTACGGTTAAATCAAACTTTCATGGGGTTATAAGGTCATCTGAGACCCCACCAACATTTTTATATGATAAATAGTAGTATTTTGCCGGGCTGCCAAAAAAAGTTGCGATTAACCAATCATTTGGCTTAGCCAAGCTTGGTTTAACAGGGTTATATTGTATATAGATTAAAACAATAAACAAAGTGTCCACATACATTGTATATTACATTCATAATGCACCCACGTTTTTGCCAAAGCCAAGTCAATGTCGAAGCCAAAGCTCGGTTAAACCAATGATCAGTTAATCCAAACAAATTTCTAGGGTCCCCTCAAGTTTGGTTTAACGGGGATATACTGTAGTGGGTAGGTGGCGCGGATTCACTCCAACAACCAAGCAATCAGTGGAAGAGGCTTTGGGTTGACAACTCAAAAATCTTTGACTAACGCGGTCGGTTATCCGAGCAGAAGAACTGGGAGAGTCACGTCACGTCACGTCACTTCGCATCACGTCAGTGTGAGGCAGTGCAGTCCGATCACGTGACAAGCCACACGTGACCTTGTGTCAATGACGTGTCAATGACGTGTCGATACCACGTGTCAGCCGCGTCAGTCACCGCCCCCCACACACCCACACGCCCACATGCGCACATGTGCGCATGCGCACGCACAATCTACTTCATGTGTGGGTTGGGTGTGGGGTCGGGAGGGGGGGGGCGCGGTCCGGATCGATCGGTAGGACGGAATCAGTCACCTTTCACATTGCAATTTTGGCAGTTAATTTTTAGGCTTGCCGCCATCTTGGTGGGTTTTGTTCCTGCTTAAAAAAAGCGTTATATTAATTTTGTTTTTAAATCCCTCCTGCCATACTTCTCCGTCATACTAACTTGGTAATAATGTGGGGGGGGGCTGTGAGTTCCGATTTAATCTTTGGACATGTTCAAAAGAGCGCTATGTTAGAGGCTGAATTTGCATCCATGATGCTAACATACTCTAGCATACTCTAGCATATTGTAGCATATGCTAATGTACTCTAACAAGCTCTAGTGTACTTGGACGAAGCCCTGGTCACATAGCCATTAGTGGACGTAGGTGAATGTAGTGGAGGCTAACATAGTTGAACATATTTATCCGCACGTTACATATTTATCCGTACCCAAACCTGCCATACCTTAGCGTATTTCAACGTAGTTTAATGTACTTACACCACGTTTGACCCACGTTAGCCTCCACTATGTTCACCTACATTCAACTACGTCCACTAACGTGTATGTGACCAGGGCATTAAGTCCGACAGACATCTGCCAAGATGTACTATTATTGAGTGTGTAAGCTTCAGAGGACACTGTGCACTTGCCGATTTGCGGACGATTCATTATTCCTGTAGAGCCCTAATGCTAGGTACACACCTACCGTTTACGACTCGTGCACTAAAACTCACGACCCGACCCGACCCGCTTAAAACTGAAAACGGGCCGATTCATTTTTCGAATCGCGAATCGCAATCATACGGAAGCACTTTTAGCCCTAAAATTGAGTTTTAAGTCGCGAATCGCAATCGGTAGGTGTGCTAGGGGAGTGCACACGTCAAGACTTTTGGGCAATTTTAGATCGAATATGGTAGGTGGGTGTAGAAAAACGGTAGGTGTGTACCTAGCATAATGCGTTGCAAAGACAACAAACATTTTAAATAAATAAATAAAAATTCGCCAATGCGCATTAAAAGACGAATGCAATCATTGTGTATGGGTTTGTCATTAGCAGACGAAGAGGGTTCATGATGTTTTGCGGATAAGTTGACTGGGCGGGCAGACCAGTGTCTGTGTTTGATTGCAATGCACCCCTGGTTTGAATTACACCGCTTTTGGTTGTAAAGTTGCCACCTCCCTGAAGAGACCACGCTCACGCCGATAACCCAGACAGTCCTGACCGTTGTTCACAAACCAAAGTTCTGTGTTCTACAAGAACAACAATAACCCCTAAAACAACCTCCCTGATCAGACCACCCTCACTCCGATAACCCAGACAGTCCTGATGTTTACAGACCAAAGTTCTGTGCTTTACAAGAACAACAACGACCTGTAAAACAACCTCCCCAAACAGACCACCCTCACGCTGATAACCCAGACAGTCCTGACCGTTGTTCACAGACCAAAGTTCTGTGTTTTACAAGAACAACAATAACCCCTAGAACAACCTCCCCGAACAGACCACCCTCACGCCGATAACCCAGACAGTCCTGACCGTTGTTCAGAAACCAAAGTTCTGTGTTCTACATGAACAACAATAACCCCTAAAACAACCTCCCCGAACAGAACACCCTCACACCGATAACGCAGACAGTCCTGACCATTGTTCACAGACCAAAGTTCTGTGTTCTACAAGGACAACAATAACCCCTAAAACAACCTCCCCAAACAGACCAACCTCGCACCGATAACCCAGACAGTCCTGACCTTTGTTCACAGACCAAAGTTCCATGTTCTACAAGAACAACAATAACCCCTAAAACAACCTCCCTGAACAGAGAACCTCCGCGAACAGACCACCCCCACACTGATAACCCAGACAGTCATGACCGTTGTTCACAGACCAAAGTTGTGTGTTCTACAAGAACAACAATAACCCCTAAAACAACCTCTGCAAACAGACCACCCTCACACCGATAACCCAGACAGTCCTGACCGTTGTTCACAGACCAAAGTTCCAGGTTCTACAAGAACAACAATAACCCCTAAAACAACCTCCGCGAACAGACCACCCCCACACCGATAACCCAGACAGTCCTGACCGTTGTTCACAGACCAAAGTTCCGTGTTCTACAACAACAACAAGTTCTACCCCCTACCACGCCCCTTCGCACCCCCTACCCTCTCCCACCCTTCCCACCCTCTCCCACCCTCCCCCACCCTCCCCCACCCTCCCCCGACCAACACACCGGCCCTCCTTCAAACCGACACGGGCCACTCATCACCACAAGACATGTGAGCGGCGCATCGAATCGGTGCGCCGTCACGTGACTGCGGCTTGTCAGTTTTCCGTTGCCATGGTAACGACAAGAAGCTGGCGTCTCGGCCCAAATGCCATGGCAACGACACACACCCACATACCAAAAAAAAATCATTTAAAAAAAACCACACACACACACACACACAACACACCAAACTGAAAAATAAAAATAAAAATAAAAATAAAAATAAAAATAAAAACCCACACTAAATAAAGCCTGGTGTCGGCAGCGCCTGGCAGAGGGCTCGACGACAAGCGGCGACGCGGAGGGTCCCGGCATGCACCGCGCCGAACTGACATTTTAACCTGCCGCAGCCAAATTGGACCGGTAACCAGCGGTTTGCTCGCCAAGGACCACCGCCTCGTTAAGGATCCGGGCACTGGTTTTAATCCCGGCCACGGTGGCCGAATCGTGAGAGCGCGGACCTCGCGTGCAGAAGGAAGGTCGGGAGTTTTGATTCTCAGTCGAGTCAAAGCAATGACTTACAAAATTGATACTTATCGCAACCTAGCCTGGCGCTCGGTGTTAATAGGATAGTGGCAAGGACTGGTTAGCTCAATGTCAGGATAACGTGACTGAGTGGGAAATCGGGTATTGATGCCGGCAGCCTGATTTTCAATTTGGGGCAGCAATATAAAAGTTGCCATGAGTGCGCACTGTCACAAGCTATTACCCATCCTCATATGAACTTAGACGTTGCCAGGACGTAAAACTCCAACAAACAACGAACCCAGTGGGGCAGAACTATCAAAGTCGCCATGAGTGCGCACTGTCATAAGTCAGTACCCGTCCAGATATGACCTTAGAGGTTGCCAGGACGTAAAACTCCAACAAACAACCAACCATACAGGCCTCCCCCTCGTGCCTGATACACACAGATGGGTGGGAGGTGGGCGTCTGTATAGACCCCTTTCAATGTTTATAAACATTGTGTATGCGCGCGCAGCTTGGCTGCAGAACGAATGCACACTGCCATTGAGTTTGCTGGGACGTGCAGTGCAAAACTTCTATTTTATTAAAAATTAATACTAATAGAAATGCAGAACCCTAACCTTATAAATTTAATATAATCTGTTGGTTAAACATGTTTTCTATATGTTTTCCAAGCGGTTTGTTTCTAGGCGGTGTGGTTTTAAAGAGATTTCACTTTTGGTGTATGAAGATTGCTCATGGCCTTGACAATGCATTGAGTTTGCCGATACGTGCAGTTCAAAAAGTCAATTTTATTCCAAATTAATACAAATGCAGAACCCTAACCATATACATTTAATATAATATGTTCATTGAATATGTTTTCTATATGCGTTCCAATCGGTTTGTTTCTAGGTGGTGGGGTTTTAGAGATATTTCACTTTTTCTGTATGAAGATTGCTCATGGCCATTGACAATGCTTTGACTCATTGAGTCTGCCGATACGCACAGTTCAAAACGTCAATTTTATTCAAAATTAATAGAAATACAGAACCCTAATCTAATGAATTTAATAGTATCTGTTCGTTGAATATGTTTTCTATATGTGTTCCCAGCGGTTTGTTTCTAGATTGTGTGGTTTTAGAGATATTTCACTTTTTCTGTATGAAGATTGCTCACGGCCATTGACAATGCATTGAGTTTGCCGATACGCGCATTTCAAAATGTCAATTTTATTCAAAATTAATTGAAATGCATATGTCCTTATAAATTTAATATAATCTCATAGTTGAATATGTTTTCTATATGTGTTCCAAGCAGTTTGTTTCTAGGTGGTGTGATGTTAGAGATATTTCACCTTTTCTGTATGAAGATTGTTCATATCTATTGGATTTGCAGTGTGACAGTATGTCGTCCTGCAGCCAAACAGCTAAATACCTTTGCTGACGTCATATGAAATAGGTCTATAGGGGAGAGGGTCACCGGGAATAATAAGGCAAATCACACAGTGAACACTTCAAGGGGGGGTGTAAGGGGGGGGGGGGGAATCTTCGCAGTGGAAAAAGAAATTGTGCAAGAAAGTAAATGCAAGGTGTCAAGTTTATGTGAATAGCTGTTTGTTCCTCGAGTAATAAGCGAATTATTCTATGAGAATAGCTTGAGGTATTGTTAACAATACAATAATTGTGCATGTTATTCATAAAATGAGTAATTTACGGGCGGAGGCGCAGAACCTGCCATTGAGTTAACCGGCAACGCTGCCACCACCGATCGGCTAACCGACATACTAGCCCCAGCCCTGCCGCGTGACATATGGAGCCATCTAATGATTCAAAACCGAACAATGTCATCCAGTCGCTGCAGACTCCGCAACTTTCCCGCCAAAACAACACGTAATAAGAAATTCAAACTTTCAAACCCCTCCACGGTCCCACTTCTCCTGCCAGAGCCAGACAGCAAGGACCTCCACCACCTTTTCTTCACCCACCCACCCACACCGCAGATGACAGACTCACGGGTAGGGTTGAGGGTTCGAATCTGGCACTCACCAGGACCATAAACATTGACCAAAGGGGGGAAGAAGTCAGCCCCATTGTACCTTAACTTGTTGTTCTTGATGAAAATAAAAAACTAAATATAAGGAACTGTCCGCCTCCGTCTTCGTAAATTACCTCCAAATAACCTAATTCAATAAAGTCAGTTAGCGAAAATAAATAATAAAGGAGTGAGTTAAAGCTGCATTGTCTGATGAAAACATCAAATTTTCAAAACCGAAATAACTATCTAGATTTGATTCTACATGTCTAACTTAGATACGGATGCACTTATTAAACATTTGTTGCCACATAGAAGGGAATACCGAGGCAATGTAATATAACCTATAACTGCTGAAGCATATGGTGTCAGAGTTCTGGCATGCTTGCCAAAACTAATTGTGTACATTTGCACTTCAAATATCTCAGAAGTTTGCCATTTAAAATAAAATTCACTTCAAAGTAAAGTAAGGTAGATTATAGCGATCAACTTAATATATTTATCTCAGAAAATGACAGAAACTCAAAACCATTGGACGATGCAACTTTAAAACAGAAATATATATATTTCCTTTGTGACGAATTTATTTACCCTGCTCATAACGGATAAGTGTGTCTCACCGTGAATATGGCCGATGCTGCCGACACAGCGTAAAGCAACCACCAATCAATCAATCAATAAGTGTGTTAATACTTGTTTTCACCGCAGGGCAACACTAGTCCAATTTGATTCAAATCTTTTTAATTTAGTATATTAGTAATAATTTAGGTTTTCTTGCGTCTTGTTTAAGGCTTGTAATGCTTTTTGTGATGAATTTATTTACCCTGCTCATAACGGATAAGTGTGTCTCACTGTGAATATGGCCGATGCTGCCGACACGGCGTAAAGCAACCACCAATCAATCAATCGATAAGTGTGTTAATACTTGTTTTCACCGATGGGCAACACTAGTACAATTTGATTCAAATCTTTTTAATTTAGTTTTAGTAGTAATTTTGGTTTTCTTGCATCTTGTTTACGGCTCGTAACTGTTGGTAGATTACAAACAGTCCAGCTTTCACTATATTTTGTGTTAATCCATTTAAACGTCATCTGTTTTTCTATATATATTACATTATTTGTTAGTAGTTTCTTAAGCACCGATATGTTTTCTGCATTTCGTGTTGCAGCTGGCACTTGATTACCGGCAGCAATTATTTCTCACCACTTTTCTACGAGACAGAATATTTCTCAGGATTATCAGTTCATAGGCTTCCGTAGAAAGTGTTTAATTAAAGCTGCATAGTCCCATGAAAACATAAAATGTTCAAAACCAAAACAATTATCTAGATTTGATTCTACATATCTAACTTAGATACCGGTGCACTTATTAAACATTTGTCGTTACATATAAAGGGATACTGAGTCAATTAATATAATAGAACCTGTTACTGCAGAAGCCTATGGTGATAGAGTTTTGGCAAGCTTGCCAAAATTAATTGAGCATGTTTCCATTTCAAATATCTCAAAAGTTAGCGATTTAAAATAAAAGTTACTTCAAACTAAAGTAAGGTAACAACCGAATATGTTTATCTCAGAAAATGCGAGAAACTCAAAACCATCGGACCATGCAACTTTAAGGAAGCCAGGCGTTAAAGCTGTGTCGGATTGCTCTCCTACCCCACATTCTACCCAGACTACCACCAGCGCCCCCTAGTGGGCACCCACAAAGAGGACGACCGGATGTGAGAAGCCCACCACGCCCCCTAGTGTCAACCACCCGAATTAGCCCAGGTACGTTTACAGCTATAGAAATCGGATATTTTCGTGCGGTTTTTATTTTCGCGATTTCAAATAAATTGCACTCATGAATCTTGATTGTGTACTACAAATAAAACTAGATAATTAATATTAGATTGATTTAATTATGTAAAGGGAGTTTTAATCTACGGATTAATGGTGTATTTGGTGTTATGGTCACGGTTGAAATAATGGATGCTTTGATGAAGACGCGAAAATTAACAAATTAAACTCGGCGAATTGTTGTGAGACGCTGCGGGGGGCGGGTGTGTGCAAACAGGTGCCACGAGGCGACACCTGGGGGTGGCCGGCTTTCACAATCTGTCCACACCGATTCACAGCGCGATAACGTCTTTCTGAGAGTGAGAGGTTCAAGTCTTGTGATAGTCGAACTCAAGTGTTTGTCAACATGGGTGTGATGATAGTGTCAAAGTTAGTTAATATCGTGACTTGTCGAACTCAAGTGTTTGTCAACATCGGTGTGATGATAGTGTCGAAGTGAGTTAATATCGCGACTTGTCTAACCTAAGTGTTTGTCAATATTGGTGTTATGATAGTGTCGAAGTTAGTTAATATCATGACTTGTATAACTCAAGTGTTTGTCAACACTGGTGTTATCATAGTGTCAAAGTTAGTTAATATCATGACTTGTCTAACTCAAGTGTTTGTCAAAACTGGTGTTATCATAGTGTCAAAGTTAGTTAATATCATGACTTGTCTAATGCAAGTGTTTGTCAACAGTGATGTGATGATAGTGTTGAAGTTAGTTAATACCGTGACTTGTCTAACTCAAGTGTTTGTCAACAGCGGTGTGATGATAGTGTCGAAGTTAGTTAATATCATGACTTGTCTAACTCAAGTGTTTGTCAACATTGGTGTGATGATAGTGTCGAAGTGAGTTAATATTGTGACTTGTCTAACTCAAGTGTTTGTCAACAGTGGTGTTATGATAGTGTCAAAGTTAGTTAATATCGTGACTTGTCTAACTCAAGTGTTTGTCAACACTGGTTTTATGATAGTGTCAAAGTGAGTTAATATTGTGACTTGTCTAACGCAAGTGTTTGTCAACACTGGTTTTATGATAGTGTCAAAGTGAGTTAATATTGTGACTTGTCTAACGCAAGTGTCTGTCAACACTGGTTTTATGATAGTGTCAAAGTGAGTTAATATTGTGACTTGTCTAACGCAAGTGTCTGTCAACACTGGTTTTATGATAGTGTCAAAGTGAGTTAATATTGTGACTTGTCTAACGTAAGTGTCTGTCAACACTGGTTTTATGATAGTGTCAAAGTGAGTTAATATTGTGACTTGTCTAACGCAAGTGTTTGTCAACACTGGTTTTATGATAGTGTCAAAGTGAGTTAATATTGTGACTTGTCTAACGCAAGTGTCTGTCAACACTGGTTTTATGATAGTGTCAAAGTGAGTTAATATTGTGACTTGTCTAACGCAAGTGTCTGTCAACACTGGTTTTATGATAGTGTCAAAGTGAGTTAATATTGTGACTTGTCTAACGCAAGTGTTTGTCAACACTGGTTTTATGATAGTGTCAAAGTGAGTTAATATTGTGACTTGTCTAACGCAAGTGTTTGTCAACACTGGTTTTATGATAGTGTCAAAGTGAGTTAATATTGTGACTTGTCTAACGCACGTGTCTGTCAACACTGGTTTTATGATAGTGTCAAAGTGAGTTAATATTGTGACTTGTCTAACGCAAGTGTCTGTCAACACTGGTTTTATGATAGTGTCAAAGTGAGTTAATATTGTGACTTGTCTAACGCAAGTGTTTGTCAACACTGGTTTTATGATAGTGTCAAAGTGAGTTAATATTGTGACTTGTCTAACGCAAGTGTCTGTCAACACTGGTTTTATGATAGTGTCAAAGTGAGTTAATATTGTGACTTGTCTAACGCAAGTGTCTGTCAACACTGGTTTTATGATAGTGTCAAAGTGAGTTAATATTGTGACTTGTCTAACGCAAGTGTTTGTCAACACTGGTTTTATGATAGTGTCAAAGTGAGTTAATATTGTGACTTGTCTAACGCAAGTGTCTGTCAACACTGGTTTTATGATAGTGTCAAAGTGAATTAATATTGTGACTTGTCTAACGCAAGTGTTTGTCAACACTGGTTTTATGATAGTGTCAAAGTGAGTTAATATTGTGACTTGTCTAACGCAAGTGTCTGTCAACACTGGTTTTATGATAGTGTCAAAGTGAGTTAATATTGTGACTGTCTAACCAAGTGTCTGTCAACACGGTTTTATGATATGTCAAAGTGAGTTAATATTGTGACTTGTCTAACGCAAGTGTCTGTCACACTGGTTTTATGATAGTGTCAAAGTGAGTTAATATTGTGACTTGTCTAACGCAAGTGTCTGTCAACACTGGTTTTATGATAGTGTCAAAGTGAGTTAATATTGTGACTTGTCTAACGCAAGTGTCTGTCAACACTGGTTTTATGATAGTGTCAAAGTGAGTTAATATTGTGACTTGTCTAACGCAAGTGTTTGTCAACACTGGTTTTATGATAGTGTCAAAGTGAGTTAATATTGTGACTTGTCTAACGCAAGTGTCTGTCAACACTGGTTTTATGATAGTGTCAAAGTGAGTTAATATTGTGACTTGTCTAACGCAAGTGTCTGTCAACACTGGTTTTATGATAGTGTCAAAGTGAGTTAATATTGTGACTTGTCTAACGCAAGTGTTTGTCAACACTGGTTTTATGATAGTGTCAAAGTGAGTTAATATTGTGACTTGTCTAACGCAAGTGTTTGTCAACACTGGTTTTATGATAGTGTCAAAGTGAGTTAATATTGTGACTTGTCTAACGCAAGTGTCTGTCAACACTGGTTTTATGATAGTGTCAAAGTGAGTTAATATTGTGACTTGTCTAACGCAAGTGTTTGTCAACACTGGTTTTATGATAGTGTCAAAGTGAGTTAATATTGTGACTTGTCTAACGCAAGTGTCTGTCAACACTGGTTTTATGATAGTGTCAAAGTGAGTTAATATTGTGACTTGTCTAACGCAAGTGTTTGTCAACACTGGTTTTATGATAGTGTCAAAGTGAGTTAATATTGTGACTTGTCTAACGCAAGTGTCTGTCAACACTGGTTTTATGATAGTGTCAAAGTGAGTTAATATTGTGACTTGTCTAACGCAAGTGTTTGTCAACACTGGTTTTATGATAGTGTCAAAGTGAGTTAATATTGTGACTTGTCTAACGCAAGTGTCTGTCAACACTGGTTTTATGATAGTGTCAAAGTGAGTTAATATTGTGACTTGTCTAACGCACGTGTCTGTCAACACTGGTTTTATGATAGTGTCAAAGTGAGTTAATATTGTGACTTGTCTAACGCAAGTGTCTGTCAACACTGGTTTTATGATGG